>JAOYML010022106.1:0-12079 GCA_027122555.1 Urophycis chuss
AGGAAGGTGCCCACTTGATAACCCCAATGATGTGCTGCATACCGCTGTTGGCTAGGCTAGGTAATGGGTGAATGGTGTCACCTGAGGAATGACTCAGTAGATTTATGATGGCGTAGCCTGATGTCCGCTATTGTGTTGCACCTAATGGTGGTTATGTCACTCGTGTGTTGTATGCTTGAGCTTATCTGAGCCGGCCCTCTACATGTGTTTATCTTGGATGATGGCATAAGGGATAGCAACATCTTCTCCTGTGTATTAATGAATGTACAAATAATATCCGTACATTCGAACATTCATTTACTCTTTCAATAACACATTACGTGTTATTGAAAGAGTAAATGTGTTTCTGCTTTGGGGTAGATGGAGAGGGTCTACCAGCACCAACGCATGGAGCAGGAGACATAGATGAAAGTCTTTTCAGGCGTTTCTCCCCAACTGGAAAGAAGGGTTCATGAACTACTCACACTGAATGATAAAAAAAAAACTTGTAAGGAACAGAACACGACTGTTCACTCAAGGACAAAACATGAAATCAAGAAGCAAATTGGGAATACTCAGCCACTGGCGAAGAGCAGAGGTGGTTATTTATTTGGCATTGGAGGTGCCAACAAAAATGGGATAACTTCGACGTGATTTTGAGTTTGTTACATCACTCTGGGATTGGACTGATTGACAGGAAATGAGTGTGTGTGTGTGTGTGTGTGTGTGTCTGTGAAGGGGTATGAACGTTCTGAGTGGGTCTGCTAACCCTATATCTCTTCTTTCACTTGACCTCCCCTCCCCTGATGGGTAAACAAACACCTGGCAACTGGCTGCTGTTCCGTTATCTGTGCTGTACCTCGTGTTGTCAGGACGCTGGAGCCCAACAACCCAAATTAACATTATTTGAATGTGACTTTAAGTGTATAGGCCGCAATTATTATTTTTTTAATCTATTTATTTGTGGAGTCTGAATATTTTCATCTTCAGATTGTTTTGGACATTTTATCTTAGTATTATTACTGTCCAGTACTTTCTGCTGTGAGTCTTTTGTATTCTATTTGTTCTAATAATAACTTTCCTTGTTTTATCTCATCTAATCTGACCCTACCTGGCCTTGCCTTGCCTTACCTTATCATTATCTTACCCTAACTGAGCTGAGCTCATCTTGCCTCACGCCTCTCGGCCTAACCTCATTTGATAGCTCATACCTCTTGTTAGTCTGCAGGCGCGTGACATGGCCATCACCGGTCGTCAGCAGGCAGGTAAGGTGATCCGGGAATGATCGCCACTTCCAAAACACTCTCACGGTGACGTCCCCCGAGATGCCGCCATGCTTGTTTATTGATACTTTCAGTGCTGTGAGGATGGAAAGATAACCGCCTGAAAATGCATCACCGCAGGGTTCTGACAGCAGGGCTGCACAACCCTTCTATTAGCAACAAGCAACAAAACGTCCCATTCTGTTTGGGAAAGTGGCGTTTGAGTAACGGTGCAAACATTTTCAAAGCCATTATCGCTCCGATTTCTGGGCTGTCACAGTTTATGTGAGTAGGCCCGAGGACTGACCAACTTCACAGTGGAACTGGATAGACAGGTAACTTCCGTGGACAGGGCAGGGTTCGCCCCGTGAAGACCGGACCACATTGGGCCGACACACCTGGAGTCCATCGCACTCCTCTGAGAGAGAGAGAGAGAGAGAGAGAGAGAGAGAGGTTTAAACAGTTTTTATATTAATTAGTTTTTAATTTAATTAATTTTAATTTTAATTAATTTTAATTTTAATTAATTTTAATTTTATTAATTTTAATTTTATTAATTTTAATTTGATTAATTAATTTGATTAGTTTTATTAGTTTAATTTTATTAGTTTTTATATATTTATATTAATGTTTACATTAATGCAAGACTTAATATGAATTACGTCATGTGGAAGTCATATGACTTACTTACTTAAGTGGAAGAAGGTGCGGGGTGGATATCCCCGTAAATTCATTTGTTGTCGGAGGGGAAATTAAATGGAGAAACAATGCACCTGTATGATGCACAATGTTTGTGCAAATCTCTAAATTTCTCTAAACACATCCTAATCATCATCGTTATGATTACAATAATCATAATCAGTTTATCTTTATATATTTCTAGACACTCCATTATAAAGCATCTTTGAAAGACTAGTTTGCCGATGTCAACCAGCTTTGTATCATTACAAAGTGGGTAATATATGCAAACAAACAATGTCTAGCTTTCCTCCAAGTTGCCTGCACCTAAATCCCTGCACTCACTTGCCAGCTAAAGTCAGTTGGGAAAAAATTAGCGATCTGGAGGCAGGCAACATGGAGGAAAGTTAGACATAGTTCATTTGCATAAGCTACCCACATTGTAACAATATTGAGCTGGTTGAAATTGAGAAAGGAAGTCCTTCAGGTGAATCCCAGGACAGGCTGGTACCAGACATTAGAGCATTATCACAACAATAGTCCTCTATTCAACAGAGGAAGTCAATATTTCCCTGTGTGTGTGCGTGTGCTTGTGTGTGGGAGAGAGAGAGAGTGTGCATGCTTTCTGGGTGGGACATGGCGAATTCAATGCGAGTATTGAGCGTGCTTTGAGTGTCTCTGATTTCAAACGGTGTCACATTCATGACCCGAAACTTCCTTTCAAAGGCATTCTGCACTTTTACAGCTGAAGCAACGGTAAAAGGAAACAAACGACGTACCACTTAAAAAAGAGGATGTCATCATAATGATAACCCAATTTAATCCAATAGATATGGTGCCAAGAAAAAGGAAAGTATGCTGTAAAACGATTGCTCTCTGGTGAAAGACCAAAGGGATGGCGTACCTGCTAGCGATGCTAAAGCGTCCACAGAGGAACAGTTGGCTGTGGACGACGTGAACGCCGCCGCTGCCGCCGCCGCCGCCGCCGCCGCCGCCCAGAGAGCGCGTGGCCGTCGACAGTAGTGCGGTGTCTCTCGACCGTGAAGGCCACCGTCGATCTTGATCACGTGACCCGACGGGCATGACAGCCTCACGTCATGGCCGTCACACGCGATGACTCGGCCCGACTCTGAAATGAAGCGCATCGGTACCCCAGTCACACGCATGCACCGCTCCGTTGGCGTTGGTTACATAACAACGCACGCATGCATATATTCCGAGGTCTTCATGGTCATGTTTGTCAGGCGCACACGTTCTGGCAGGCAGTGTTCCTGGAACACTGCCGTATACCTCAAGTGGGGTCCGGGTTGGGACCCCACTTGAGGTCGCCTGCCATGCATACGAAGGTCACAGATAATTGCTGATGTATAAGCTGTAGAGGATGATACCGTTTTTTTAATGAAAAACAAATAGAGATGAAACATGTATGAGAGGTCTAAAGGTCCTGTACAGCGGGGACAAGCTAATGATTCACAGCCTCACGCCGCGAGTGAACTGCTCATAATTGTGTTTGATGCAATGCTCATACATTCACTGGGACATCGGGGGATTAAATGATGTGTATTGGGCTTAGCAGAGGCACAACAATGCTGTAACCTCCTGTGTGCGTTTCTAGGGTCACACCGTAGGGGGCCAGTAAGGTGGCGAACTTCTGGCGTGCAACGTTTCCAGAGGCCAATGGCTTGTGAGCGACGGCCGGAGATACCGACCATACTGGCAGACAAAGTTCAGCTCCTGGTCACAGTCTTCGGTGGCCTCCAAGCGAAACGAAGAGTTTCCCCGCAGGTGAGCGGAGCACACCCCTGGCCGAGGACCACCCACCAAGCCAGGATGAAAGAAATCCGAACCATCCAGCCAATACAGGCTACCTGCGGGGTTACACAGGGGGGAAGCATTCATGGGTTTAATCGGGTGAAAGTCATTCACTTGATCAACACACTCACGTGTCTCTCCGCTGTCAGATATACTGTCAGAGACAAACAATCCCTGCAGCGCCCATTTTGTAGAAAGCAGATAAAGATTCACAGTGGTGTACCTGAATCTATTCACACACATCAGAAATACATCCTTTACACATATAGAAACACTTTACCTGGCAGATATTGGCGGTGCATTGGCGAGTTTTCAGAAAAAATAAGAGGGAATAGGACAGAACATATGGTATTTATTTGTTATAAACTAGAAGACATTTTATTGAAACAAATTGAATGTTAGGTTTGTATAGTATATTTGACTAACACATATTTAACTCTCACATTAATTGCACTCGTCTGACATTAATAATTGTCATTCGATGCGTTTGGTGGACTAATGTGATCTGAGTTGTTTGTGCTGGGATGCCAGGCCTGTGATCACAGTCAGTAATGGCAATGACGAATGTGCTAAACCAAAAAACAATTCAATTCAACACACAGGGTAAGATGGGGCACAGAACCATGTCAAATGGAATAATATATTCCATTTGAACATTGTAAGATGTAGAATAATGCATTCCATTTGAACATAAGCACTGACGTGGTTATGCACATGTCTGGTGAAATGAGTTGGAAGTCGCAATGTTCTAATTTGAAATATGGCCATTTAAAAAATATATATATTTTATAATAATATATATTTTATATATTTTTTTTACCTTGTATGAAAGAAAAGGTATTCAAAAATCATCGTACAAGGTTTCATACTCCAGATAATTATGGAAAGGTTTGCATGGCTATTAAAGTTGAGCGAGATCAAGGTCAAGTCAAAGTAGCTTTATTGTCAATTCCTTCACATGGCAAGACATACAAAGGAATCAAGAGTTAATTTCTCACCCTTCCATGGTGAAACAGATAAAGTGCACATAAAACAAACTTATCTTTACGGCTCTGAGGATTTCCCGAGGATCCCCTGAGAAATGTCATGATCTCTGCTGTCCAAATATGGTGTTAAAATCTCAGAAACCAATCAAAACGCTTAAAACATGTAAACAAATGCTCGTATTTACAGTTAGTGATTTGTGTGAAAGCATGAAGAGTGAAAATGTTGTCGTCAAAAGAAAAGAAAATACATAAAGCTTTGAACTCGATTGAGGTATCCAAGCCAGCAAGTATCCACTCTTGCTGGCTGCTGGCCAGCAAGAGTGGTTTCAGGACATCAATGATTTTTTGAAAATATGAATTTAAATAAATATTTTGAAACCATTTAACCTTCAGACTGGTTTAATAGCATTATCCAAGTATCCAAATGGCTGTAGTGAAATATATCTGTGAAATAATGGGTGCTTCTCTTTGGATGCCAAGGATTTGTAAAGATAACAACAAATAACTGAGATTTTCTCAGGTTTTCCATTGGAAAAGGGTGGTGGGTGACCATACTTCAAATGAATGTGTATTGACAACAATTCGAGGTCTGACTTTGACAAGGATATCATTTTAAAGCTTATTTTCCTGTCTTTCCATTGCTATCAAAATCTCAATTTTGAGCTTTGGGTCACAGTTATCTACTATCTCATTACAACACAGCATCCATTTAGAATAGGAGCTTTGTGAGGCAACTTTAATAATGCCAAATGCGTTTGGTAAAATTCATGAATTAATCAAGACCTGTTTATCATTTCCCAAACATGACACAACGAGGGTAATCAAACATGTACATACATAGACATACATCTCCCGTATGTCTATGTATGTATTTGCTGCCCGGCGGTTCCTCACCGTTGCTGTCTGCGGGGCCGAGCGGCGCCAGGCCCAGCCACCAGTCCCTCTGCGGGTCCAGCTGGGTCCTGAGGAACTCCATGGTCTCCTCAGTCTTCACGAAGGCCAGGTGCCCTCCGCCTCGCTCACACCACGTCTGGGCGCCCCAGAACGGCCGCCTCACCCCCACAAACTCGTAGCAGGAGCCGCTGAAGGCTTTACCGGGTGCCGGGCAGACGGCACCAGACATCCCTCCGTCGCCGTCGACGGCGGCAACACCGCCGGAGAATGTGAGCAGGAGCCACAGGTGGATGACATCGTTCATCTTCCAACCGCCGCTGAACTGCTTGCACTGGCAACAGTGGTTTTTTGTACGTCCGAGCGATGAACTTGTACAACACACACACACACACAATATAGCCAAAATATAGCCAATGCTCACCTAAACTACAGTGGAGAGAGGCACATGATAACGCATCATGGAGGATGCTGTACGTGAGCATGGGCTGAGCCGGAGCACACAATGCACGTGGAACCCGCGTCGCATGCTGGTTATACATTTGGTTTGATGGCGTGAGCATCGGCCAACACCTGTTTGGACCGGACAAAAGCCTGAATGCCCGATGTCCTCGTATCTACTTCTAAGTGCACCCCCCCCCCATATGCAAACAGAGAAGCTGACAATAGCGAACAATACACGCAGTGGTACAGCATGGGTGTATAAAACACATCACCCTGTAAGAGGGTTCATCATAGGTACTCAGGTTGAGTGGAGCTTATTCAGCCAGTGGCTATAATAGTAAGTTGGGTAGGAGGCTAGGTAGACCAGTCTCATAAAGAGGCAGTATTTCACTCTCTAACATCTTCTGAGAAATTACACTCATACAAATCAAACAGACAAGCCAGCGAGCCAGACAGACAGACTAAGAGACAGACAGACAGACAGACAGACAAAGAGACAGACAGACAGACAGACAGACAGAAATACTTTAATCCCTGAGGGAAATTATTTAAATGTGGACAGGCAGTATTACATGCGGTGGAAACCTGTTTATTTGCTGATTATATCATCAATTTCATAGACGTGAAGGGACAGGGCAGCCCAATCTGTCAATGAAATAGTCAACCTCATGGACAATATTTCATCCAAATACTTTTTTTGCAGCGTATTTTGCAGCGTTGAATATGGTGGTGATTCATCTTGAGGTCTGAAATATTTAGATGGTGGAATGCAACTATGTAAATAAAATGTGGATAGTTACAGCGAGAAGCATTTGTGTGTATCACTCAAGACAATCTCTGCAAGTGTGTCAATTGAACCAAAGCTTTGAAAACCATTCAATAGTGATTTATTTGGGGCGGGGCAGCAGTAGCTTAGTCGGTAGAGCAGGTGGCCAGAGCGGGTCATCCATTACCTGTAGGGTCAGCGGTTTGATCCCCATGATTCCCCACATCGTTTATATTATATATTCTAACACTCTACTGTACGTAGAGTGTCTGTCTCTTCTTTTTTCCCCGGAGTATTGTAACGAATGCAATTTCCCTCTGGGACTTACAATGTACTCATTGTAATTCACTTTGGACAAAAGCCCCTGCTTAACGCCCCTTTATTTGTTTGTGTCTGCTTTGAATTAATGCATGAACTAACATTATGTATTGATTCACACAACCTCCGTGCTATGCCCACAGAATGCATAATTTTTTGTGACTTTCGTGAAAATATTTTTTTATTTGTTATCACATATTTTCAAAAGTAATATAAACATTTGACATTTTTGTTACTGAAGGTTTAGCCCTTTTCAGAGTGTTTAACAGTCCCTACTCCTATAACCCTAATCCTAACCCTAAATCCAACACTTATGCTAATGCTACATAATAATGCTTATTACTGCATGAACTAATGTTTATTAATCATTATATAATTAATGTACCCATTCTGGAAGTGTTGCCCATTGTTACATATGGGAAGGTTCATGCTCATTTAGTTCCATTCAGTTCCATACTGACGATGTTCAAAGAGTTACAAAATCGTATTTTTATTTTCAAATTTCAAGAAGAGATTATTAACTGATAGTTTTGCAATTACATATTGATAGATTTTCCACACCCTGGCCCTTTTGTATTTCATCACTCTCTCTTTTTTGACTAGTTTGGCTGTTGTGATTGGTTGTCATTACTCCCACAGCTGTGTGAGATATGTGAATGGATTTTCATCTTTGAAGCCTAAAATTAGTTGTTCTTAAATCCCAAAGGTCCTCATAGCCCTGCATTCACACACTTCTGCATGTCCGTGACAGAAGTGAGTACTTTTCAAAAGACATCAAGAATAACTGTGAACATGTTGCCTCTGCTTCCTGGCAGATACCCAAAACCACAATTTTGCTTTGTGACATCAATGTTCCCTCGTAATTTAAAATATGAACAATTGTGACTCATGACCCAACACAAATAAACACTATGATTGACTATGAGTTTTAAAATTTGCAGCACTTATTAGAAACAAAAATGAATGTGGGTTGAATAAAGCAGATTACATTACATACATACAGTGTCATATACTGAAGAAGAAGAATTACTATTTTGATCCTGTGAGGGAAATTTGGTCTCTGCATTTGCATACTGCAATTCACTAATCGTGAATTGTGGAATACACTCGGCATGATGACGTCACAGTGATGGTAAGTGAGGTGAAACACACACTAATCCCGAGGCAGTGAGCTAACAGCGGCGCTCGGGGAGCAGTGAGCGGTTAGGTGCCTTGCTCAAGGCACTTCAGCCGTTCGTACTGGTCGGGGTTTGAACTGGCAACCCTCCGGTTACAAGTCCGAAGCCCTAACCAGTAGGCCTCAGCTGCCCTAAAAGGAGGTGGAGGGGACTCATTCTCTGCATTTGACCGAGCACTGGGCTGCTATGTTCAGCACCCGGGGAGCAAGTTGGGGTTCAGTATCTTCCTCAAGGACACTTCGACATGCGGACAGTTGGAGGAGGGAATCGAACTGCCAACCCTACGATTAGTGGACGACCCGCTCTACCCACTGAGCTACTGCCCCACATATTGAGTCATTAAACCTTTTGGAACGTATTTGGGAAAACTTCCCAACTATTTGCTGCGAATGCATTAAACTGTTAAACTTGACTCTATGCATGTTGAACGTTGAATAAAACAAACACTTAGGACAAGAGGTAAACAAGGGGCCAATAGGGAATACACTGCAAATCATGGTGAATTGCAAGATGTTCTAAATACTATCTTGCGAGGGCTTTTCAGTCCCAATAGTAATAAGACACTGGCCTTTTGCCGCAAGCTGTTTATTTGAACACACAACATGTTCTGCACATCAGAGTTCATGTCTGGTGGGTTGCAACACACAGTAGATATCTATGGGTTGCAAGTCAGCTGCCATAGCGTACCAGCACAAAGAAGAGGCCACTTAGCACCACCTCCTGGTAGAACACGATTACCATTACGACTGTCAGCGCTTAGGCTTCGTTCCCACTGCAAATGCACAAGCTACTCACTCCCATGTGAAAAATAATAACAACAAAGACTTCACATGCCGCACGCGCGGATGGAGCTGATGTACGGAGCTCCACTGAAGTCACCTTTACGGTTAAGTTGATGTGCAGTACTTTGGACACGGACCCTTGTCATATTGGGTTGGTTGCCGGAAGCTCTCTGGCCTGTTCATGTTTTTCTTTCTGAGACTACCCGATACTCTGCAGTAACTTGTACTTTGTTCTGAATTGTGCCCAATTAAATGTTAATTGATGTTACCTGAAACATTATGTTGTCGTTGACCGCTTGCCGTCTGCCTTGCTCGCGCCATTCTTGAAAAAGAGATTCATCTCTATTCTGGTAAAATAAAGGTGCAATTTAAAAAGGTAAGCATTTTCACTTGTTTTTCAAATGTAAATGCACGAAAAACAATAGTGCCACACATATCCACCAGGACGAAAATCGACCAGATTAGCAATGCCAACACCATCAAGTGGACCTATGTGTTTCCTATTTAGGGTTAGGAGTAAGGTTCAGGCCAATACCAATCAAAGTTGACCAAAACAAAAGTTAGACAACTACGAACATGCTATGTTAAATACAGTTTTAAACTACCGATATTATAACCCCTATAACGATTCGTCTCCATCCCTGCTGTAACTGTATGAAGGCTCAGTAAACGCCCCGTGTTAGTCTACTTTTTATGCGATCTGTAGCAGCCTATAAACGACCAATGGAGCTCTAATTCTTGTGTCCATTAAGCGCTGTATAACGTTCGCAACTCACATGTGACAACAGCACCACCGTACGGCTACAATAGTGTACAGCAAGTGTACATTTGTGGTAACAGATTAACAGATTATATGATATATATTCCCTCTTCATCATTCCAGTTTTATAATCTTATTATTTATATGTATTTTTCTATATATTATATACAAAAAATATATAAAGTAAAGACATTAAAACAACAAATACACAACACATCAATGAATAAGCAGGATAAAACTTTATTGCACAACAAAAAGCCCCATCCTGACACTAAGAGGATTCACATGTTCATGTTACATACATTTGATTACAGCCTCTGTAATAACATGAATATATTTACAAACAGACATATATTATACTGCATTGTTATTAACACTTGGTGGAAATTGGAAATATGACTTCATGTGTGTGCTTTTGTGCGTGTGTGTGTGTGTGTGTGTGTGTGTGTGTGTGTGTGTGTGTGTGTGTGTGTCACACATCAACATATTTCTAACAAACGACTCACACTGTTGGGATTTCTAAACAGCCCATGCAAAGCCTAGAGACAGAAGTAGTATATATAGATTTTTCTATTCTTCGTTTTCTATAACTCAAGAGAGCAACTAAGTGATCCAAGTTTTATATAAACAGGAGGCCGCAGAACCTGTGATTCATTCATACAGTTACAGTTGAAACACAGAAATTGTACACCGTCAGTAAGGAAAGATTTATGTGTACATGTTTTGGGAAGAGTTCAATTAGATTCAAGATTTAAAATAAAGCAGATAAAGGCAAATCTATGGACATTTACATTATTGTTCAATCTAAAATATTTGATAATAAATAAAAATGGAGAGGTGAAATGTACATTGCAGAGCTTATTGCTTAACGCAATATCCTTCAAACTACTTTTGAGTGATTTATTTACGACCTGCGTTGGATTGCAATATGGACACGACCTCGTCCCGTAAGTTGACATCATGTCAACAAGGACGTTTTGCTGTAACCTAAGGAAGCATCTAGAAGTGAAAATCTTCTCATAGTAAAAAGAACACAAACAGTACGATTTGTTTGCAGTGATATTGTCACCCAACTAGACTATTTTCTATTGGTTGATCAGTGACCTCATTATGCCCAGTGTGACACTTAATGACAAAATAAACGATCCCAGAAAAAACCTGATATACTGTTGGTTTTCTATCAGTAAACATCCTAGATCACAAGTATGCCCACCAATATCTAAAGAGAAAGAAGAAAGAAGAAAAAATAAACATTTTGGTTGATAAAAGAAAAATACATTTAAAGTAAAATCAAACGTGCACTATGTCCCTTTTTTCTGGATCGTGTTACTCAAAACATGGCCACCTAAAGCACACCGAGAGCGACATGATTTGAGCTGTGGCTGAATGGTTTCATACTTCAAAGACACAGTCGTTGGAAGTCATTTTGAACCAAAGTGATGGCTATGGAGTGAAAAAGTGAGATACTGCTGTTTATTTTTTGTCTTCTATAACTTAGTCTTCTTGGATGCTCAGGGCTCCACCCAGTGGAGACAGATCAGCTCTGTGGATATTAGTCATCAATGTGCTTGTCAGTGTGTAAACATTGGACCTTCCAGGAGAACAGTTCTGCATTGAAAGTGATTGTCTAATATGCACCGGATGGGTATAAGGGGGGAGTTTACAAATCGTTGTGCTGTTAGTGAGTAGAAATGGCGTGAAAGATATTCACACCTTCCATCTATGGCAGACCGCTATTATTGATAGCTATTATTAAATAAACAACACAGAACACAAACCCTCACACATTCACATCCTTTTAACCCAGGGCTGGAGGTTGCAATAACATAATGTATTAGCAATTAATGTATTTATTTAATCTTGCCAGTAAATAAGCCTACACCTCTGATTTCACAGACTTCACGTTTGAGAGTTACACCACTGAACGTTGTCGACCGTACAGCACTGTGAGGTGTCACCGATCGAATACAGCGATCTCCAAAACCACAGAGGAAACAACTACACAGTAACACTGACAGGCCTGTCACACGAAGGCCAAACTGAACTGCTGGGTTGAATAGCCGCTGCAGGAACACCATGGGTCTCTAGGTCGTCTGTGTAGGCCCACAGAGGTCGGACAGCCTGCTTCGTCTTTACTGTCCTTTACTTATGATGCACTGGTGGAGGAGGTTTGCATATATATTCATTTGTTCGACACATCATCTTCACACAATGCATGATGAA
>JAOYML010023192.1:0-12049 GCA_027122555.1 Urophycis chuss
TGTGTTTTTGCCTTTTGTGCCTCTGATATCAGCCCCCCCCCCCCCCCCCCCCCACTGAGGGAAACCGAAGCCCCCTATGAGCATTCACCTCATGACTTAACAGCACAATCATTTGACTCCGTTCAAACGTATGACGTAACCCTGAAGTCTAACCTCAACCCCAAGACTGTTCATTGCTGAGCGCATCCACAATCCCCACAATGTCCAACACAACATTGCTAGGATGGTACAAGATGAGAAGAGAGAACGGCTCCCATGTTTTGCTTATATATGCTTATATGTCTATTTATATATGTATGTAGAGTCACTGTGCTGGTGTGTGTGTGTGTGTGTGTGTGTGTATCTATTTTCATTCTCATGTTGCATATTAAAAGTTGACCATCCATTCCACCGTCATCCATGCTGTTAAAGGCAGGGTCGTTCCACATAAAGTCTGTTAAAGGGACAGTGGTTCCACGTGCAGTCTGTTACAGGGACGCTGGTTCCACCTGCACTCTGTTACAGGGACGCTGGTTCCACATGCAGACGCTCGCGGCTTGGTTCTCATTCTTTCTTGAAGGTTCCAGTTCTATGAGCCCAACTTGACCTTGCCAGCTACTCCTCCAGTCTCCCATTCTAATTAAAGACCACCTGACTGGGGAGTTGGGGGCGTATTGAACATGGGCTCCCTGTGGAGGCCCAACATGGCTCAAATGAATCCATTGTTGCTGTCCTTTTCCCTGCATTCACCACAGACCCAGGTGGACCTGTCTCACTGACATTTCACTTTCCTGACTGATCCATCCATACATCCATACAGCCACATGCCTGCCTGTCTGTCTATTTGGCTGTCTTGCTGGCTGCCTGACTAACTTTGGGGCAGCCGTGGCCTACTGGTTAGGGCTTCGGACTTGTAACCACAGGGTTGCCGGTTCGAACCTCGACCAGTACGAACGGCTGAAGTACCTGTGAGCAAGGCACCTAACCCCTCACTGCTCCCCGAGCGCCACTGTTGGCAGCTCACTGCCTCGGGATTAGTGTGCTTCACCTCACTGTGTGCCTCACCATCACTGTGTATTTCCACTAATTCACGATTGGGTTAAATGCAGAGACCAAATTTCCCTCACGGAATCCAAAGATTAATTCTTCTTCTAAACTAACCAACTAACTAACTAACTCATCCATCAACATCCATCTAACAATCCATCAACCATCAGCCCCCTGTGAGCATCAGATCAACAGTGCCATATTCACAGAGGAAACAGTGTTTGTTAAATGGTTCCTGTTTAAAATGTGTTGGAATCATAAAAAGCCAGTTGCTACTCACCAGCGGAGCGACCTTCTGGTTCCTCCAGATGGCTGCAATGAGCCAAAACTCCAAGAGATCACTGACTGGTACCACTAATTCTCCCGATGTGAGGATCCCAGGATGCTGCTCTGCATTGATCAGAAGGTAAAGCCCAGGAGCCGGCCTGGTGCACGCACACGTTGAGAAGCATCCAGAAGACCCAGCGAGGCCTCTCTTATAAGAGCTGGGGCCCACCCGGCCAGCACTTATGCTGTAAATGCTTGAGAAGAGACCTTTAGAAAAGGTTGTAAATTGTCAGAAGACCACCGCCTGCCTCCCCTTCCTCCTCAAGTCTCCTCCTCAAAAATAGATTCCCCCGATGAAAATAGGTGGGGTGAACAGGAAATATCTGTGATTTTGCAACATAACAGGATTAGCATTAGCGCGAGCGGGGAGGTGATGAGAGCATCTCATCTGGCAGTCACGTGATCACTGTTGGTATCAACGTTGAGCGTGACGACATTTGCTGGGAGATGTGATGAAAAGACAGCTCAGTGGGTGAATTGATTTCTAACGCCGCTGCGTGGGCGTGCTGCGACGGGGACTGACTGTATAATATATGTACACGCATGAGGAGCAGCAACAGCCTGAAACTAAAGAGTGACGTGATGTGTCAAGCTCGGCTGGAGGTGAAGGTCTTTGCGTTTTCTTCTGTGTGAGTGTTGAAATCTGTCTCCTCCTTTAAAGGATTGCATGAGAAGACTGTGGAGTGAACCCCCCCCCCCCACACACACGCCACGTCGTCGCACATTCCAGCATCCAGGGCTGCATGTCTAACGGACACCTTAGCCGGCCTGCAGCTGTCCCTGGGGTCTGGAGACAATCCCGTGAGTCACAGCGCGCGAGGCGTGCCCCGCGTCTGGCCGTCTGAATACGATCCGAGGCGCAAAGTGCCTCTCCTCCGTAACGGCCCCCCCGCTGACAGCAGGAAGGGCAGATATTCTGGAAGGTGAGGCCGGGTGACGGGGGCGCGGATGTGAGCATTTAGGGCGGGGCGAGTTTGACTTTTAAACCTCAAAGGTCCAACGCAGCCGCTCACACGGGAGCCTCCTGGTTGAAATGAAGACGCGTAAGATGGTATGCAGATGTGAGGTATTTAGGCCTGTCAGTGAGTCGAACAGAAGCCTGGCGTTCAGACACAGGAGGAAAGGCCAGGCGGCTTCACGCATTGCAACACCATTCAGACCCTGGACGAACAGTGCTTTGGCAGCAGTCACATTGCATCAGTCAATCATTCACAGACACTTGTGAATGACAAAGGTGAAATAAAAGTATGAGATGCTAAACTAATAAATATAGCAGTGCATAAATATAGCAGCTGTGGCAAACAGAAGCGCTTTGAGCCCTGATATAACGAGTGCTGCGGTAGACCCCACATGTTCTGGAGGCTTTCTGGAGGCTACCGATGGAGGCTGCTTCCCTCAACGTGGTGCAACATCTTAGTTTACATTCCAGGTTGGATGTGCTCACTCATCACTTCATCACTTCAACAAGGTGCCAACAAGGTCAACTTTTTCCAGTTCTACACTCCCGAAATCCCAAAATGTGTCCTTCATAGCATCAAGATGGATGTACACCACATTTTACAACCTGGCCATATTTGAGAAGCAGCTAAAGTCTTGAGCCAAGACACCATTCCATTCCTCTAAAAATAATGTTCTCGTCCCTCTTTCTACACATAAATAGCCCACAGCTTATATAGTGACACCATCTGATGCTCTAGAAATCATGGGGACAGATCTCGTCCATCTCCTCCGTCATCTCAAGGCTCTAGAAGCTACTTCTCAAGAGGACACAACACACTCAGGGACTGTTTACAACTTTGTCGAACTTTGTTGCTGATAACGATCATTTTACTCAAACATAACCCGGCTGTGACCTGTGAGCCAAAAAAAATACTTTTTAAGAGATGTCCACCAAAGGTCACGCAAGTGTGTGGCAGTTGTACGGAAGGTAATCCGGCCGGCCTTTAAAAGGGCATCACTAAAATCCTTGCGAATAGAATTCCCCCAGGGTCACATTTCACGGGGCCAAGGCAGCTGACCGAGGGAAGCGGGAAGCGTTAGAAGGCTATGTCCATGTCAAGCATGCTGCTGAAGGTAACCGTTTGTCTGATTGTGACCACATGGTTTGGATAAGGGCTGAACTACCCTGCTGCCCTAGACTTCCACAACGTTCTTTGATGAAGGAAGTGAAGTGCTTTTTGGCCAGCGGGTGGATGATGAAATGCTGAACACAACTCCAAACCTCTGATTACAAGCCTGACATTTTCCGGGGGTCACAAGGTGGAGATGAACCGTTCCCATTTGCTTTCACTGCAGTCCACTATTTCTTGCAATTGTCTTTCTTACAAGCCAATTCAGTAATTCGATTAATCCTCATGTGGGCCAGTATGTTCTACCAACATTCACAGTTTACAAGGGATATGAAGACTGATATGCCGTGCGATTTCACTGAAGAAGAAGAATGATTACGCTGACATCTGCTAATGCGTATTGGGTGGTCTTTGTGGGTTTTGTGATTGTACTGTGTGTTGTCTGCTTCCTGCTCATGAAACCACATCCATAACGATTCTTGTTTTTTGATTGGCAATGACTGCTTCTCGTCCAGCGTGCTTTGCTGTTCTCACTTGGTGTGGTTCAATTATTGGATTGTAGGAAACATTAGCAGACTGTAAAAACCACAGCCAATAACCGCAGTGGTAATAAGGCATTGATGGGATGTTCCTTTCACTGTGCTGAAAGCCGCACAGAGTACACTAAAACAAAACAGACATTAGTGTTTATTTGGCCCACGCTCCGAGACGTCAGAGCCCTGCAGGCCATTAGGTGTTATTAAGTGTTCACAGCGGGCTGGAGGGGGTTGTGCACACGGTGACTCACTCATTCACTCAGTGCTCCCAGGAGCCTCTCTAATGCCGTGACATGGGGCTCACGACCGTCCAACACCCAACACAAAATGGCGGCGCACTGTCTTTCTAACACACGGGTGTCATGGAGGACTTGAGCTCTGTGGACCACGCGCTCCGGTGCGCCTCAGGACGCCGTGTGCTCCTCTGGAAGCAGAGCGGCGTCGTCAGCGCACCGGAAGGCCTCCGTTACGCGCCGTGCTCTCGTGGGGAACGGAAACAAACCCAATAATCGGTTTACTTCGGCAGTGAATGATTTGCTTCCGCATTCACAGATAGTTTACGGCTGAAAAGGAATTAAACTGAACTATAACTGAATTACATTCGAAAAAAAAAAGAGAAGAAAAATCCAGAAAAGGGATTTAAATGATGCCAGGCTGCAGTTCAAACAGCATCACACACGCTCTCCTCTGACTTTCTTTTCTCACGTACTGCGTATCAAGGACTACTCCTGGGACGCCGTTCGTCCGTTTGAGACAAAGCACAGGTTCATTCCGTCACGGTTGAGGAAGAAAGGCGGTATTGATTTGGTCCTCAGCGTGGAACAGTCCATGTCGAGGTCAGAGGGGTGCCAGCTGGCTGCATGGGAGTATGGAGCGGGGAGCAAAAGCAGCCCTGCTGCCCCGGACAGATGGAGCGGTCCACTTGCACCAGACACCTGCCTCCACCCAGGGAGCACTGGGAATACAGGTTGAGGTTTCATTTGTAACACTTTTTGATTAGTATTTTCTTGAAGGTATTTCTACCTGAAAGGGACCCCATTCAGCTGGAGGGCCACAGGGGGCTTCAGTAGGTACATAAACAAGACATGAGAGAAAGGTCCAGGAAGAGAACATATACACATTTAGATGGCATAAATCCATATGTACATATACATGTCATGACATATATTCATGTCCTGAAATAGAATGGGTCTAGGCATTTGCTAAAGTGCTTATGAAATGTGTGCCTCTTTCTCACTTTGGTGTGCTGTGTTCTGTTGTGTAGTATCACTGTTGTCGTCCTGGGCACAGAGAAAGCTCATTAGTTTAATGTCCACTGTATCTGGTCTCAGGGGCGACAGGCTGCCGCCTCCCCTTTAAAAATCTTGACTGGCCTCACAGGTCCTAAGACGTGATCTGCCATCTGTGAGTCTTTAATGTTGCCCTATTTTTGAACACAGTAAAGAAGGGAGGTGCTTTAAAAAATAAATAAATAAATAAATAAATAAATAAATAAATAAATAAATAAATAAATAAATAAATAAAAACATTTCACAGCCTACGCACAGCATTCAGACTGACTGAGAGGGTAATTACGACAGGAGGAAAAAGACAGCTCAAGCCCGAGTGGTTCCTGTTGATGGTCGCGTTGCGCCCTCCAGTGGCAGAAAACGGTCAGGCCAACAAATAATAATTCACGAGAGGGGCTGACCTGGGGCCTGTTTACTAACGGGCCCTTTGGTTACTTACAGAATCTGGAATCTGGAATAATAATCATATTTTATGGTCAGTAAGAGACCTGCATTGATAAGAATTATGTGTATATGCTGGATACATTTCATTTAAGTAAAGTGTTGTTGAAGATTTTAAGTGCATTTTACATTTTTGGTCAATTTGAAATCATCCAAAATCATCAACAATGATGTAAGTGTTAAATACAGTGTTAAATACAGGGCTGCAGTACAGCACCGACAGAGCATTGTGCTGGCAGTTAGAACACACATGATCCAAGAACACAGAGAGGTGTCCTTCTAGGCCTGACTTTACACAGCCTCCGTCCGAAATGTGCTGAGCTGGCAGAAATTTTGAAGCGCTTCCAAAGAAAATCCTACATCACATCACGACACCGGGCGGCCATCACTCCCACGGTCATAAACACGTCGCCCAGCGAAGCCGTCAGGAAACAAGATGCCAGACTGCAAAAGAATCTGGCAGAAATAACGTCTGCAGTATTCTAGGTCTGTGGATGTGCTTCCAGAAGCTGCGTGGACGAGCTCAGAGGAGGAGCCTTCAGAAGGGACCAGGAAACAGGAATGATGGCTCACAGGGCCACCGTCCACACAGACCTGCTGCAGAGAGAAAATCAGACTCTGTCCGCCGAGCGGCCATCTTGGTTGCTTGGGGAAACCTTGTACAGTCTTTAGTGGAACATGACAGCTCTGAATGCTACCTGGGTGGGAAAATGGAGCACTGAACTAAACTAAAGTCTATTGATGAGACGTGAAGAATGCACAGAAACGGGGAAATATGGGTTTATACAATACATATACAATACATGTATAACACATATATGTATAACACATATATGTATAACACATATATATATATATATATGTGTGTACCTTTACCCAGTGAACAGTTAACTGTCATGTAGACCAATAGACATTTCAGTCATTCTTTTTCATTGTATTGCCAGAAAAAGAGGCACATGCTGCACTGAAATGCAATAATTATAAGCTTCTCTCCTGTGTATTTGTATGTGTGAGGGTTAGGTTTCCAGGTTTCAAGTGTATTGTCACATACCAGAAAAGAACGTGCAGCATTACAAGCAGTGAAATTCTTGCAGCACGGGTGAACTCTCAACTATGCGTAATAAAATTAAATAGAATAAAATAGGATAGAATAAATAAAGATAAAAAGGAAGTATACGGGCAATATAACTAATAACAACAAATCTAATCAAATCAGATAAGTAGCAGCTTAATTGTAACATAAGTGGTAGAGTGAAATCAGTGAGGTAGATAATTGAAATAGTGGATGATGAATAATGGATAATGGACAATGGTAGTACAAGAGCATAGGCTAGTGTGCAAGAATAGATTTATTGTGTGTGTGTGTGTGTGTGTGAGAGAGTGAGAGCGTGCAAGAAACATTTATTGTATGTGTGTGCGAGAGCACCTTTAAAGGGTAAAGGGGGCATTTAGCAGACACTTTTGTCCAAAGCTTCTTACAATCCTTACATTTGTGGGGTTCGACATGTGGACAGAGGAGGAGGGGGATTAAGGGGATCGAACCGCCGACCTTACGGTTAATGGACAACCCGCTGTATCCACTGAGCTACTGCCACTTTTTTGTGTATGTGTGTGTGTGTGTGTGTGTGTGTGTGTGTGTGTGTGTGTGTGTGTGCTTAGTCACGGGCATGTGTTGGCTAATAAACGGCTCAGAGACGAGATAGGTTAGATAGTTTTCAGCTCCGGCATGCAGCAGCCCCGTGAACGGCCAAATGCGCCGGAGCTGATTAAAGATGGATGTGTAACCCGTGTCCGGAGGCCCACGGCCGGCCGCCCAGGCTGTCGAGCCTCTCAGGTGTCAGCGCTCGGCCGCGGCAACGAGAGCAGAGAACAAGAGATCAACAGGCAGAGAGGGGTGTCACATCCCGGGGAGGAAGGCAGCACTCACCACAGCACCCGGGACACAAACTACCAGGTAAGACTCCATCCTGCGTGTGTTTCTGTCCCCGTTCGCCTGAAAGGCAGATCTTAGGACTGAAGAGCTGAGGGGTTTAACAGACAGAAGTATCTCGGCGCATGCATTGGATCAATAGTTAGTGCAAGGATAAGCATTAGTTTGAAGTGTTGGAGGAAGATTTGGTTAATACATGATGGGAGGTTGGAGTTTTTTAGTTGCTAACCCTGACAGATGTGTGATGTGCTTTCATCGTCATGTGCACACGGCAATTAGCACTGAAAATTGAAAACAGCCTCAAAATAGCAGTTGAGTGTTGCATTAAATGTTACTGAATGGAAAACCACACGAAAAAGACCTGCTGGGGACTTATAATGAGACATGTTTCCCGGCCATTGTCGGAGGGAGGAAATGAAAAGTTGAAAGGGGGCCTTCTAACAGTCCGTCTTCAAAAGACAAAACCCAGCGTAGTGAGGGGAGGCTGCCTCTGCTGACTCATCATCCCTCATTCCAAACAAACACGGCGCGCATACTCTCCGGCTGGCCGGCTTGCTGAGGGACAGCCGTCCATTGGCCCTTCTAAAAATAAACCGTGCGATATCAAACCCATGTGCAACGTTCCGCCGCTAGACGGAGCAGGAGCAGCGTGTCGACAGAGCAGACGGGGATAATCCGCCCGCGTCGGCAGGCGCGTGTGAGCCTCTGCAGCCGCCGGCTGCTCGATGGCAGACTGCTCACCGGCGCGATGACACTGAGCCTGAGCTTGGGTTACTGCTCCACCTGGACAGCCCGCCGCATCCAGTTTCACTGAGATTGAGTTGCAAACAGCCAGCATGCGGACATTAACTTCTTATGAAGAGTAAAGTAATGTATGATTATTGGAAAACGTACTGAAAAGGTTGTTTACAGAAGCCAGGTCCCAGCATAATGGATTTACAGTAGTAGGCTGCAGGTTACATCATATTACCAGAATACACCTTACAGTAATAGGCCTACACATTGTGCACTAATCTACACTTTTAGCAACACATTGATTGAGAAAAATCCTTGGGATTGTTTTAACAGACGAAAAAGGCCCATCTGATGCTGCTCAACCTCCACTCAACTAAATTCATTCCTCTACAGACTACTGCACTTAAATCAAAGATCTCCTCCTTGGCTACCTTGGGCCAGAAGACGTAATGATGGCTTCCTCTGGAGTGGAGTCAACGCGACGCTTGGTGAGGAGGAGCTGCAGCAACAGAAACCTCCTCCAGGACCTCCTGTCCAAAGGAGACACACCCGTAGGTGATCTCAACAAGCACCCTGCTTTGAGCCCCATAACCGGCTGGGTTCCTCCTCACATATAGATATATACTGTATGTTCTGTATTTTCTTGTTATTTTTGCTCTTATTTTTTTTTTTAACTCTCATATTACTTACCTCCTGCTGTGACACATACATTTAATAAAGTACATTTGATATTTATAGATATTCGTCTACTGGATTTCTTTCTCTCTCATGCAACTCTAAACTCCGTACAGTATGGTGACGCATGTTTGTTAACAGGTCCCAGGCCAGGGTGGCAGAGATCCGAGGATGATAGCCAGGCTGATCAGAGGGAAGAGTCAGCTCCTGCTGCTGGAGGGTCCTGACGCTGTGGAGGTCTACAAGGTCAGGGAGCTGCCTGCCATTCAGGCCACTGGGCACCCTGCTGGGACAGCCCTCTGAGAGAGAGAGAGAGAGAGAGAGAGAGAGAGAGAGAGAGAGAGAGAGAGAGAGAGAGAGAGAGAGAGAGAGAGAGTTAAATGTGTCAGGTTACACACTACGATATTGTATATTTGTGTTGCACAACAGAAAAATGAGGACTCCCGAACATGAGGTCAACTCAGTCTGGGAGAGCTGATAGTCATTTGTTGAACCTCTAAATCCACAATAATTACGTCTGATGAGAGATATAAACCAGGCCTGTCCTCACCTCGGACCCAAAGCACAGCTGATGGTCAAAAGAGACACTCTGGGGGTCTTTGGTTTGATACAGCCAAATACTCATTGGACTTCGCTTTGATCCAAAATGAAAATGTGTTTATAGTCTCCTCTCTGCACTGTCCATGGTGAATTCTCTGATGTGAAGAACAATAAATGGCCCCATTTATCCGGTTGTCTCCTGCAGCTTAACAAGCCAGCGGTCCGTTCAAACGGAGCCAGTATCGACCAGTCGTACCTCCCCAGGATCCCCAGGAAGCCCTCCGACCTGACCTCGATGAGGCTGACTCTGAGGCAGTCCTGTCCTTACCTGGACCACAAGCGCAGAGGCAGTCTGTCTTCCGTGGGCTCCCAGAAAACCGGCAACTGGCAAAAGAAGCAGGTAATTAACGACAAATTGTGGTCGGCGTTCATGTGTGTGTATGTGTGTGTACCCATATTTACATGCGTACACACAGGGGCGTAACCGGGAAATTAAGGCCTCTTGAAAAGATATATGGGCCCCCAGACATTGGGTTCACAGCCCATTTATTTCTGGCTACTCTTTATTGGCCCAACGTTATTGACCAATTAGAATCCAGTATTCAGCCATGCTGTGGAGAAGCTTTTGAAGTACCTTGTCTTCTGCCTCCTCTTCTGATTGTAGAGCAACCTCAAGGCCCTGGCGGAGGCTAAGAAATCCAACGTGACGGTGACCATGACCTACCTGGGACTGTGCCGTGCACACTCCCGCTCAGGTTCCTTACAGGACGAGCTCCAGGTCCTCCAACAGGTGAATGGAGGGGAAAACATCTGTGTTTTCAAAGGCATGGTGACACCAGGAGGTAAGACCATGAAATGTACTGTGGAATTCAACGTGCTGCCATTCAGCTGATGCTTTCATGCACAACACATTTAATTACTTGGAGTGCAGTCATTTTTGTAAATGGGTCCATTTTTTTTGGCAGTTGTTACAGCCACGAATGGATTGTCAACATTACGTGCCCTTCTGGATTCCGTTCGCCTGATTTGATGTTCTCAACCTCAAGGGGTTTGTTGTTGTTTTGGATGTTGGGTTCTCATCCCGTAGAGCAGTTCCAGTTCCTTTCCCAGAGACACAGGGGCTACCCGTTCAGCGCCACCCTGTACGTGAACGGCCTGATGGCCGCGCGGATCAGCTCCTGCTGCGAGTACCGCCACTCCCCTGGCTTCCAGCAGGGCCGGCGGAGCTGCTTCAGACTAGTCTGGCTCTCCGGAGGACTGCCCTGCCACAGGTGTCTGCCGCCAACTTACCTTTCATGTGCATATGAGTTAAGGTTTGCACGCTGCACTAAGACACACCAACAGACCTTATGAAGTGGATGAGGGATGAGGGTGGAGTTAGTTAGTTCTTATGGGGCTGGGACTAGAAAACCGGGCTCAGGACCTGGGTGGGTCTTGGTCTGGATGCCCCTGAAGTGTTTTGGCAGACACTGTTCACACAGGGTGAACAGTGTGCGGCCGGAGGGGTTGACTCTCCATCACCACCGATATATAAAACCATGATATTGGAGATCAATATTCCCTATCTGCAATAATGTGAAGTCAACCGTTGAGTCTGTGTGGTTGTTTATTGTTTTTTACGATCTACTGTTATTATCTGCTGTTTGACAGTATATCCTGCTCTTATAGCAATGCTTTGTGCTTTAGCACTGTCCCGCTTCCGCTGGGGGAATAATAAAGAATGCTACAAAACAGAACAGAAAGTACAGTAATACACCTTCCCAACACGTTTAGTCGCCCCACAGATGAAGTGCAAAATGCATGATTTTTCTCGGAAAGATGCATCGGAGGCGTCGCGTATGTGTGAGGTAATGCAAGATCAGCCCGATCGGTCCACTGCGCCCTGGCCGCGGAGTCATGTTGTGAGAAGTCAAAATACGAGCAGACCCACTGTCATCCCTTTCAGATGTACAAGCCTTCGAAACAAATACGGCTCCTGCCAGCAGCTGAACAATGGCACAAGAGAGGATTTAATTCCCCCGCTAGACCGGAACGCTGGCAAAGGTATAAAGGCTGCAAATGAGTGTCTCAATTTTCCGTGACTTCCTCTGCTTATTCATCAAAACATTTCTTGAGCGCAGGCCCGACTCTTTGTTTCCAACCGACTTGTTTCCACCGCAGAGCGCCGCAGAGCCCTCGCCTTAGACTCCGACTTAGACTCCGGCCAGCAGAGTCCGGCGCCCCTGCGGCTTCTCCCCGAAAACCCAGAGAAGGAGAAGAAGCAGAAGAAGAAGAAGAAGAAGACGCTGAGGCGGAGGACAGGCGAACACAGCCGGGAGGTCAGCTGCCTGTCCACGGACAGCGAGGAGGACCGCGTGCCGCCGCCGCCGCCCGCCCCCAAACACTCCTCCAAGCCCAAGAGACGCAGGGGCCGCCCCGGTCCCCGGGAGGACAGGGGCCAGACGGGGGGCCCCGCCAGAGAGGGGGGGAGGCGGGGCGGTC
>JAOYML010025604.1:0-11946 GCA_027122555.1 Urophycis chuss
TGAGCTGGAAACCCAAATTATGTACAAATAAACAAATAAATACTTGAAATTGTTTAAATTGTGGGCCCTGAATCTATGATCTATGAAACTTTTTGAATGGAATTGTGGAAATGCTGTTCAGGAAATTAATCTTTGAATATCTTAAGTTAAACTTTGAATATATGGACTAAACCTTGAATATATTGAATGAAACTTTGAATATATGGAGTAAACCTTGAATATATTGAATGAAACTTTGAATACATGGAGTGAACCTTTAATATATTGAATGAAACTTGAATATATGGAATGAACCTTTGAATATATTGAATGAACCTTTGAATATATTGAATGAACCTTTGAATATATTGGATGAAACTTTGAATATATCTAATGAAACTTGACTGACGTCAGACTTCACGGCAGTTCCTGCGGCCATCTTGTGTAACTTGTGGATGCTGCAGCTAAAACTGTGTGACAATGAGTCAGGCTGCTCGCAATCTCGTTGCAGCAATTTTAAGCAATGAGGACATGATAAACACACTGGCGAATGCTGGTAAAATCCTCCCGATACCCCTGCCCAATACCCTGCCTGTTCTTCTGAGGAAGAAATTTGCTCTCTTTTTAACTGTGGCAGACCAACTACAATGGGCCAGGCAGCTGCTTATCAGGCCAAATTGAGCATGCCTTCAACCTCACAGGAGTGCACCACAACAGCCCCAGTAATAGCTAGGCTTTATTTAAAACTAGATGAGGATTCTCAGTAGAGTGCACATAAAGATATAGTAGATCATATTCTATATCTCAGTGCAGCTATGATGAGCCCTTGTAATGGTGTATCCTTCATAAAAAAGCAGAACTATTAACAGAACACTCTGCTGTGTGTAGAAGTCTGTATGCGGGTCTGTATGGTTAGCTTGATATAGTTTTCAAGTGATAGTAAAACACAGTGAATGGCCATGCGTAATGGCACTGTGCTCTGACGCGGCACTTCTCCGGTACTGGAGAAGCTGCTGCGGCTACACGGATTTCGTGAACTGAAGGAGAAGCTCTTCATATATTGTTTAGATACAATACGAATCACCCACATTCATAGACCAATGCAGGCTGAATATTTAGTTTAGTATTGAACGTATTTGATGATCAGCAACACATTGTCAGCTTTGGGCACGTTACTCACACACCGGACTGCGGACGGACAGACAAATGCATAATGAGATTATGCCTTACAGAGATAATTACTATGGAAGTAAGAAAAAATTATTACTGCTGCATTAATCACTAACATGTAAGATTAATTCAATATATTCAAAGTTACGGCAAATCTCATTATGCATTTGTCTGTATATATATACATATATATATATATATATAGTATAAGGCTACTGAACGAAATAACTGAGAGTGAGGCCAAAGTTTAACAGTGGACCTAAAGCTAAACTCTAAAAACATGTTCAATAACCAATGATTAACATGCACTAGTGAAAACCCAGTGGTGCTTTAATTACCTTGTTGATGTTTGGGGTTTTAGGGCTATAAACCTCAACAACATTCATGTCGTAATTGTCTTTTGACTACTTTCATTATGTGGATCATCAGTTATTGAATAACTTTTCAGATTAATTTCATGTTGCATCGTCAGCAGTAGGTCTTGAACTATTGCACTGCTGTAAAACTCTTAACAATGTATTATATATTGTGTCTTTGGTGTGCAGTTTGGAGTTTGTTCCTTTTGGTTCGCCGTCACCAAATGTGTGCAATGTGATGGTGGTTTAACGGCATGCAATACAAGCACAACCACTTTCAGCGTCCCCTTTCGCCATCCTACTTACACTATGTATTCTAGGTTTTTCATATTAAATATTTATATATATATACATAGAGAGAGAGGGAGAGATTAGTTTTGTATACATTTTAAAATGTATATAAAACTAATCCCAAATATGAAACTGAAACTAAACCCTACCTCTAACACACACAAAACTATATTCTCTATCTCTCACACACGCGCGCGCACACACGCACGCACGCACGCATGCACACACACACACACACCACTCTCCTGGATGTTTGGGACCACTGTGAGGGAGGGACAAATTTTACCACTTTCAGTTTATTAGTTAAGGCGAGCTATAAATTACCAAACATCCCCTCTAATGCATCAGCATTGTCTAAAGAAAGGGCCCTAAAATCATCCTCCTCCATGTTCAATAACCAATGTTCAACATGTAGGCTACTAGTAAAAAGTTTTTACTACTGGGTTTTTACTAAAAACCCAGTAGTGCTTTAAGTACCTTGTTGATGTTTGGGGTTTTAGGGGTATAAAACTCAACAACAGACATGTAGTCACTGTCTTTTGACTACTTTCATTATGTGTGCATCAGTTATTGAATAACTTCAGATTAATTCCATGTTGCATCGTCAGCAGTAGGTCTTAAACTATTGCACTGCTGTAAAACTCTTAACAATGTATTATATATGCAGACCTTTGATCACATTGGCTTGTTGATAAGCTCAAGTCAAAGGATTTGTCCTCATTGAATGTTTGCTGTCTTCCAAAGAGAGGAGTGGACCACAGGAGCTAAATGCATAATATATACTAATTGAATTATATTTATTGCAACATCCAATAAAACTAAAAATGTAGTCTTCGCTCTTAATCTTGGCAAAAAAAGCATCGCCTTTTCCGTCGTCAAATAATTCTCTAATTTTTTTTAACCAGTCTTTCAATCAGTATCTGCATTTTCAGAAAGGGCAATCCATCAGTTCCACCTGTTGCTGGTGGCCATGTGCTCTTATGGCTACACTTCAGCAGCCATGGACCCAGGAACACCATGGAGGAACCAGGGCCAGCAATCAGCCGATGGAGGCAAGGTTTTTGGAAGGGGAGGACATTGAACATTTCTTCAGAGTTTGAGTGATGAACAGGAATGAACATTCAGGACAGGTTGAGCTATGAACAACTGAATGCTGCAACCATGGAGACCTCCAGACATAGGTTCAGGTCTATGACACTTTTACCAGAGGAGACCCCTGAAGAACTGTACTCAAGGATGAATGAACTGTACCAAAGTTGGGTGAGTCCAGAGACCCACACCAAGGAAGAGATAGGAGAGATTGTAATGTTGGAGCAGTTCCTCAACATGGTCAATGGCGATGTGGGTGTTTGGATCCAGAAACATAACCCCAGCACAGTGAATGAAGCCCAACACCTTGCCAAGTCCTTCAAAGCAGCTGACCAGGAGACAAGCCCACCTCCGAGGGGTAAGTCTGAGGGTGGTGGGGTCAGTGGTGAGGGTTGGCAGTTATTCTGTCATCTCACTGGGCCATCTTTACTAGGCTAGGCTCAGGACCATGTACCAGGAGAGGATTCAAATGCAGACACTGCCTAAACACTTTTTTCATAAAGTGTTTAGGCAGAATTGGTGCACTTCCTGTCCTCAGTTTGTCCTAACATTAAACATATTTATTTGTTATTTACCTCAATACTGAGTATTTGGACTCTTATTAAGAAATAATTAAATTAATTGAGCCTGTGTATGTACTATTTTTTACTGTGTTTATAAATCTTTACACTTCTAAAGTGTAAAGATGAAAATCAACGTCAAATATAGAACTGCATTGTATGCTATTGTATTTTATTATGTTGTAAAATGTACCATTTTAGTTTTTCAAAACACCGTCTTTTATGCCAGTTTTCCTCAACTCTACTATGGTGTAAAATATGGCATTTTGGACAGCTTTTTTACAATAGTCAAATAATTCTTCTTGCAGTCAGAATGTAACAGTAAAAAAGACCATATGAGTCCATTACAAAGTGTTTGGGCTATGCATTAATTTCACTACACTCTGTGGACCTAGGCAACACTGGGTCTTTAATCCATCTCCTAACCATATGGATCCATATGCTAATTTCTGAGAACTAACAAGAGACAAAACGTGGTGATCTAAGTGAAAATAAAGTTTAGCCTACAGTGTATAACTGAATTGAACAATGGGGGATTGAGGTTGAACTTTGGCAACATCTCTCCGTGTTGTTAATTATGTTATCTGGTTTAGCCACATAGGGCTGAACTGACATCTAGTGGTCACTCTGGTATATAGCAGGCTTGCAACAACTGCACACTCACACTGCCTCCTTTTTCTAGAGTTCCTTCATGAGGCAACCAGAATCTTAGCAAACATTGAGAGATCATAGAAACAATATGTTGTTCTGTGCATGTAAGGTATCCAGGAGCGGTCTCCTGCCTCGCAAACCACTCTGTCTGAGGAATATGGCTGCCAGAGCAAACCTAAGCGGTAAGAAGAGGATCTCTGACTGTCTGTGACTGTTGTCCATTTCAGAGCGGTACAAATGTGATGTACCATATCATACGTCTGAGTAAAAGCTGTGTGTGTGTTGTGTTGAAGCCCAGAGCAGCAGGAGAGGCCCAGCTGTGTCGCCATGAAGAGTGACCACTCTGAAAACCTACGGTAAGCATTTTTATTTAGTGATTATATGAATCCAACTGCAGAGAGCATCCATGAAACCTTACTTGCAGGTGTTCTGTTATTGCTTTCAAGAAGACCAGACTTCCCTGTACCTCGTGGTGTCTCCATGAACAGTGACCGCTCTATGGGCCATCCTCCTAACCTTAAAGATGAACACCCATCCAAGGAGAAGAGGTAAAAATTCAAAGACAATGAACACAGAAGAGTGGGTTGTTCAGATTCAACTGATTGGACATAGCAAGTCAAGAGAGATTGTAGTAGAGTAGTTGTAGACCTTCAATACTCAAGATTCAGTGTCTTCTCACTCAATCACATTCAGTAAGCAGAGCAGGAAAATCAGAGCTGGGTTGTCTCTCTGCCAGAATCACATCCCTTGGTAGCAGTCTGAAAGCGGGAGTGTGTCTGTGTATTTTCTCCACAGAAACAAATACCAAGAGAGGTCAAAGGTTGCCAGTGGTCAGTCTGAACAGCAGCATCAAACAGAACCGACCTCCATGATTATGGTGTGTAAATGTGCAACAAAATATTGGCCTCTCCCTTAGACCAGCGGAACGTAAATGTAGGACAAGACAACTCTGATGTCCGCAGTTAGTTCAGAGTAAAGTTCTCATCTAATTTCAATTCTCATTTCTGTTCTTTCTTTTCCAGATGGCTGAGGAGAAGGCACATGCTTTTCTAGACAAGGAGCTGAAGAAGATCTGGAGGGTTATCTGCCCACATAACCCACAAGGCTCAGAGAGTCAAAGGAAGGAAGAGGATTTGGTGGTGGATGGTGATTTAGAGGAGCAGAGGAGGTGCGCCATGGCGGGAGTTGTAGACATCATCCTGCTCTGCCTAAAGCATTTGAAGCAGGAGGAGCTGGCCCACTCTCTGCAGCGCAGTAAGAGATTCTTATTTGGAGAACATTATTAACACTCTTTCAGATAATAGTATATTGCACAAGTCAAACATCCTGATGACACTAAATACATGATATTGAATTGGAAATATTCTCATATTCCCTGTGCACCCTCTGACTGAAGTCTTCTGTTGTTTCTTCATTTAGACCGTTTAGCTGTCACGTGTCAAGACAAAATCAAGAGTCATTTGGCAAAGAATTTCAGGCGTGTGTTTGAGGGAATTGCTAAGGCAGGACAGTCAACAATTCTGAATGACATCTACACAGAGCTCTACATCACAGAGGGAGTCAGCCGTGGAGAGGTCAACAATGAACATGAGGTCAGACAGATTGAATCAGCTCCCAGCAAATCAGCCAAGGAGGAAACATTAATCCAATGTAAAGACATCTTTAAACACTTACGTGGACAAGATCAATGGAACAGAACGATAATGACAACTGGAGTGGCCGGTATTGGTAAAACCCTCCTAACTCACAAGTTCATTCTGGACTGGGCTGAAGGCATAGCCAACAATGACATACACTTCACATTTCCCTTCACTTTCAGAGAGCTGAATTTACTGAAAGAGAAACAGTTTAGCTTGGTGGAACTTCTTCATCACTTCTTTATTCAAACAAAAGAAGCTGAAATTTACAACTATGACCAGTTCCAAGTTGTCTTCATCTTTGATGGTCTAGATGAGTGTCAACTTCCTCTGGACTTCCAGAACAACCGGATCTGGACCGATGTCACAGAGTCGACCTCAGTGGATGTGCTGCTGACGAATCTCATCAGGGGCAACCTGCTACCCTGTGCTCGCATCTGGATAACCACACGCCCTGCGGCAGCCAATCAGATCCCTGCTGGGTTTGTACACATGTTGACAGAGGTGAGAGGGTTCACCGACTTCCAGAAGGATGAGTACTTCAGGAAAAGATCTAAAGATAATACGCTGGCCAGTGCAATCATCTCTCATGTCAAAAAATCACGAAGCCTCCACATCATGTGTCACATTCCAGTTTTCTGTTGGATCACCGCTACAGTTATGGAGGAAGTATTGACAAACAAGAGAGAAGAGGATGTGCCAAAGACCCTGACTCAGATGTACATCAACTTCCTGATGGTTCAGTGCATACTGGGGAACATGAAGTATTTTGGGAAAGCTGAAAAAGATTCATGCTGGAAAAGGAAGAGCAACAAGATCATTATGTCCCTGGGAAAATTGGCTTTTAACCAGCTGGAGAAAAACAACCTGATTTTCTATGAGAAAGACCTGACAGAGTGTGGCATCAATATCAGAGCAGCCTTGGAGTACACAGGAGTGTTTGTCCAGACATTTAAAGAGGAGTGGTGGCTGAACGAGGAAAATGTGTTCTGTTTTGTCCATCTGAGCATCCAGGAGTTTCTCGCTGCCCTTTATGTCTTCCTGTCCTTTTTCAACAGTGGTCGCAATGTACTCTCAGAAAAAACACCATCAGTAAAATTGCTTAATCCAGCTGCCGTCAAACTCTTCTACCAGAGTGCTGTGGACAAGGCCTTACAGAGTGTGAACGGTAACCTGGACTTGTTCCTCCGATTCCTCCTGGGTTTTTCTCTAAAGACCAATCATACTCTCCTACGGGGCTTGCTGGGAAGGACAGTAAACACACACAGCAATCAGGAAACAGTTCATTATATAAAGAGGAAGCTAAATGAAGAACTCTCTCCAGAGACAAGCATCAATTTGTTCCACTGTCTGAATGAGCTCAATGACCATTCCCTAGTGGAGAAGATCCAACAGTACCTGACATCAGGAAAAATCCACAAGGAATCTCTCTCCCCTGCTCAGTGGTCAGCTCTGGTCTTCATCTTACTGTCATCAGAAGAGGAGCTGGATGTGTTTGACCTGAATAAATACCCTGCTTCAGAGGAGGGTCTTCTGAGGCTGCTGCCGGTGGTCAAAGCCTCTAAAACATCTTTGTATGTGCACAGATATATAACATGCAGCAAAATATACATGTATAAACGGCATCAATCTTGAAAGTAGGAATATGTATCAGCAATGATAAAATGCCAAATTATGTTAAAATAAATCAGATTTCTGAGGACATTTTTGTAATATTCATATTTCAATCAAAACTATTGCCATTTTGTAATGTGTGAGTTACTTGAGAATTGTATTTTAGAAACATCTCCCTTCACACAACCAACACAAATGTAATAACACACATCAATTCTCCAGAGATTATTGCTTTCTTCAACATATCATTGTAACATGGAATTGCATTTTTTTTTTAGCCTGATTGACTGTAATCTGTCAGAAAGATGCTGCAAAGCCCTGGCCCCAGTTCTCAGCGCCAAGTCCTCTAGTCTGAGCATGCTGGACCTGAGTATCAATGATCTGCAGGATGCAGGAGTGGAGCAGCTCTCTTGTGGATTGAAGAGTCAAGACTGTACACTGAAAACTCTCAGGTCAGTGTTACCCATGACAAATAAATACATCTTAATAAATACATGAATAAATACATAAATCATTGCAATAACGTTTATTTGGAATTCAACTGCTGTATTTAAATGCAATTTAAATTATTTTATATTTCCCTATGTAAAAAGTAAAAATAAAGGTTGAGTATGATACGAGTTTGATCATTCTAAATTTTATGTTGGACAGACGAGATGACTGGAGAGAATGTCTTTGAAAAAACCCTGTTTTGGTCTAGGAGTAGAGGAGGAAGTGGGGCTGTGTTATCCCCATGAATTTGACCCATTTGAGATTCTTTTTTCGTACCGTCATTGTGCTAGAGCATTATAATGAGCAATGTTGTATATGGAATGCAGCACACACTCTGCAGAGTTGTACTTGGTATCCAGGAAGCTAACCCTCTCGGATGTGAATATCAAAGTCAACAGGTGGCCAAGCAGAGTGCCACACATCCACACACATTGTGGGGTTATTATTCAGAAGTGTCTGATAATCTTTACCTGCTCTCGGACGGAGACATCAACCACTGCGCAGATGGTAAAAAGTGCAGCAAGCGGCAGTTTGTGGATGAGGGTGACTCTGATAAGGGGGTGTGGATTCTTTCCATGTTGTTAGTTTTTGAGGTAGTTTCCCTATATGATATCTAAAAGTAGGCTCTCACTCTTTTGGAGAAAGTTGGTATTCAAAACAAAGCTGTAGCGATGGTACTGCACACAATCATGTTATCAAAAGCAACCGATATTCACACACACCATTGTAAGTAAATATTGGCATGTAGTGCTGACTGCTACCGAGATGACTGATCAATACATATAAACAGAACGCGATAATTATGAGTCTATGAATGTCGTTTACCTCTGTGGACGCATTAAGTAAAAGGGTTTTACCTCTGCCATGTCCTGCAACATATACAGTGTCTATAGTGACTGAAGATACCCCAGTGTGATTGGCCTTTTTTTGCAAAACCTGCAACCACCAATCACATTCAATAAAAAAGATCTTAACTTGTAGGCTATGACCTATAGTTTTGCATTTAGACTACATACTACAGCTAAGTACAATTCATAAGTCTATCCTCTTCGCTTGACACTTGATTACTCAATGCTTTTGTAGAGGATTACATTAATTTGGAAGTAATTAATGGCAACTTGCATAATACATGCCAGTACCAGCCACCGTAGTTGCTGGAAAAGGAGGGGTGATGGGGGGATTGGCATTGGTTGCAATCTGAAACTTCACTGCTCGTGGCCGCCTCAAATTTACAAACTGGACTTTCAAGTTAAAAAGCAAAAAACAAAATAGATAAAATTAATGCTTGCACTGTGTACTATATAATTTTGAATTAAAGCATTCACTTCGAATGCAATTCATATTTTACACTGAATTATATTATATCTTATATTAAAATAGCATCATTAACTTGGTTTTGGAATGTCCTTGCTTATGTTGAAAGGCTTAGAGTATGCAATTTGTCAGAGAGATGCTGTGAAGCTCTGGCATCAGTTCTCAGCTCCAACACGTCCAGTCTCACAGAGCTGGACCTGAGTACCAATGATCTGCACGATTCAGGCGTGAAGCTGCTCTCTGCTGGACTGGGAGATCCACAGTGTAGACTGGAAATTCTCAGGTCAGTTTTACTCTATCTGTTCAACAGCTGAACTTTTGTTATTTTATGTATTGTTGTATATTAAATGTATATCTACACATGTGTGTAGGTTGTCTGGCTGTCAGATCACACAGGAAGGCTGTGCTTCTCTGGCCTCAGCTTTGAGCTGCAACCCCCTCCATCTGAAAGAGCTGGACCTGAGCTACAATTACCCAGGAGAATCAGGAGTTGCACTGCTCTCTGCTGGACAGAAGGATCAACGTTGGAAACTGAGGTATGGAAAGGACAGCTCAATACGCAGTGACAATGTCTCCTATCAAGGATTACGATATTGATTGAATATTGTTTTCTTATCAAAAACATTAAACCCAATATTGGAAAATTATGTATGTGAATGCTTTCATTTTAAAGACAACATGCTGCTCTCACTTTTTTTTACCCCCCAGTGTGGCACACTGTGGAGTGTCAAGGCTGAAATCAGGAGTAAATAAGTGTAAGTGCCTGTTTATTTGTAATCCATACATCACACACTGCCTTTTGAGAATGAAAGTCTATCCATACAGAAGTAGATGAACTTCTGTTCATTCAAATCCTTAAGGGAATGGAGATGATCATGCATCCTCATCAAACTGTTGATAGACATGCTGTTGGTGAATCCTCAATCAGTCCACTAAACATGCAGCCAAATTATTATTATTCATTCTATTATTCATTCTATTGTCTTAACTGCAGTAATCGCAGTACCCTAATGGTGTTTTGCTTCCTGTCAGATGCCTGTGAACTCACACTGGACCGAAACACAGCCCACCAGAAGCTCTTCCTGTCTGAGAACAAAAAGAGGACGCAGGTCGGAGATCAGCAGTCATATCTCGATCACTCAGAGAGATTTAGCCACTGGAGACAGGTGCTGTGCAGTGAGAATCTGACCGACCGCTGTTACTGGGAGGTAGAGTGGACAGGATCTGTCAATATCGCAGCAACATACATAGGAATCCCAAGGAGGGGAAATGGTGACGCCAGCAGGTTTGGAAGGAACGACAAGTCCTGGCGTCTTCAGTGTGAAAGTGGTTCTTACACTGCCTGGTACAACCGTAGTAAAAAAGACATTTGTCTCCGGCCTGCTGGCTCGAACAAAGTAGGAGTATTTCTGGATCACCCTGCAGGCACTCTGTCCTTCTTTAGAGTGTCCCCAGGTGCAGGAGGGTCCTCAGACACACTGACACACATCCACACCTTCCAGTCCACATTCACCCAGGACCTCTACCCTGGGTTTGGGTTTGGTTTTCAAACCTTTCCTTCCTCAGTGTCCCTATGTCAGCTGTAGCCACACACACACACACACACATACACACACACACACACACACACACACACACACACACACACACACACACAGATGTTCATTCCAGCTGTTTCTTTGAGGCTGATCACTGACTTTGTCTTTCTTTCTTGTATCTTATAATTGTGCATGATCAATTTATCAATAATGTGATACACATATTAGCATATACACAGTGTAGTTGATAAAGGCTACAAGGCCTACTACACACATAGTCACTATATTGATTGATTGTATATTTTAAATAGCAATCACATAGACAAAGTTCATATATTGTGTCCTGTTTAGTTTTATTTTGTGTTTGATGCTGTAAAACATGCAACTCCTTGGGATTAATATTGTGTCTTTCATTTTAAAGTTGTGTGTAAACTGGACAACGCCAGTAGAGACAGAAACATTTCCATGTCCTCCTTTTGACATTTTACCACTGTGCCACTCATTTACTTTGCAAATGTAGCTCATCCCTGTATTAACAAGTTCATCTGATTGTGTACTCATAACATTGCTTTCCTGGTAATGGACAAGTGATTATCTGCTGGGCTTTTATTAGAGCTAACAACAAAAACCAAACCCAATCCCAAACAACATATACCACTTGAATATCAGCATGCATCATGTGATTTGATTAGTTAGCGATAGTCTGCTATCATGTGATTACTAAATAAAGATGTAGCAAAGTAAACTTCTAAATAAACATAAATATAGCTCAAAATGTTGTTTCGCTATGTCTCACACGAGAAACGCTGTGGCAGTTTCAAACACACCAATAATAAATTCAGGATTAATTACTAAACATTTACCAAAACACCATTACTACCAATAACACTTTTATTACCTTGTTCTTCTGAAATGGAGGTGGTCCTAGTTCCTCAGTGAAAGACAACAGGATGATTGAGATAATGGTGAAGGCAATTATGTTTCGGTCAATTTCTAAACTTTTTTTCCTTTAATTGCTGTTTATATTATCATAGTTTTTATGGCTTATTACCATCTGTACAACCTGTATCGCCTATTCTTTCACTCTTTCAAAATCCAAGATCTGAGCAACATGGCCAGCCCCTCCTGCCCGCCTTCCACTGAAGTAAGCCTGTCAGGCAATTTACATATTTGTTACCTTGTGGCAAGATGGAAGAACGACTCAAACGAAGACAGTTGAAGTTCTTTATTCATCAATTGCCAACACAAGAATGAA
>JAOYML010025683.1:0-11946 GCA_027122555.1 Urophycis chuss
GGCCGGGTTAAGGCAAAACTGAGCGATTTAGACCGTGGGGTACGGACGGGAAAAGGGGCAAACTCGAACGCGGGGATGATCTCGCTACATATTGAGATTGGGTGAGTAATGGAGCCACGCCGGGGGGGCTGCAACACACGCCTCGCCTGGAGCCTCCCGTCTGCTTTGAACTCGAGTTCAACTGCGCGGCATCGTGTCACTGCTCCGCTTGCGTTGGCCGATTTAATAATGCATGTAACCAGTTTTTTTTTTTTTTCATTTTCTGAGAATAATTGCATACGATTAACAACATGAGAAAGACGTCGGGCCTATCTTTATGTTGTCCCCGCGCATCCCACTGTCTCTCCCACTGTGTGCCCTTGAGACTAAACATTATTGTATCAACATTTTTTTTTCTACCCTCACCCATCCACCGAGCGAGAGAGAGAGAGAGAGAGAGAGAGAGAGAGAGAGAGAGAGGTGCTGCCTCTGCCTGTCAATGTACTAATGTCCGTTATTAATTTCACAGGCAGCAGACAATTTCAGAGAAGTGGATACGTTCTGATAATGATGCTGATTTTGTCTACTCGACAGGGAGAGAAAGCTTGGGTCAGATTTTTTTTTTTTCGTGTGCTTTGTGCTTCTAAGTCTCATATTGGATATTGGTTTGTTCTTGGGTTATTTTCGCTTGTTGTGCATTGTTCTGTGTCCTTCTGTGACAGATCCACATTTATGTCTTTTTTTTTAACTGACAACATGGTTTTGTTTGTAGTAGTTTTTTGTACAGTAGTTTCATCTTTTGCTTTGATATTAGGGTGTAGTTCATTTACAGACGATATAAATATTGCCAATATACTTATATACAAAAAAGTATAGTCACCAGAACAAATTCTCACAGCACATTTCACTGACAAATTACTGACAGATGGCTATGCCACCATTTTTTCTAACATAATTACACTCAAATTATGGCTCTTAAAGCTTACCTACAGCACCTTTTATGAAACCACAAGATTGCATTCAAGGGCTGCAGCCATGTTTAAATGGGTGAAGTCTGAAATTGGCCCACAAGCATCTTGACTCATCCTTACTGGCCATGCTTCACCAACATTTTAATGAAAGACAGATTTTCAGTCACAGCGAAATGAGAAATGGCTACTGCTACTTACTCTTCAGTATTTGTGCACACACACAGGAGTGTGTGAGTGGTTGGGGTATTGCTCAGTTTCGAGGTGTACCTAAAAAGGACAACTCACCCTCATGGCTTCCGACGACCAGGCTCTATTTGATACATGGGTGTATACGAGTGTATGGATGTGTGTACCAATATCTGTGCCAATGTAAGGATGTGAGTACAAATGTGTGTACGGATGTGTGTATGCCTGTGTGTATGAATGAGTGAAAGTGAGACGCTAATTGTAAAGCACTTTGAGTGGGAACAGGTGAGGAAAGTGCAATACAAACGCAGTCCTTATACTGACAATGCAACGGGAATCAAACTGAGTGCCTTTGGGCTGAGAGTCGATCACCCTTGCCACTACACAATGCTGTAACAGGGGTTTATTCCTTTTTTTCTTGTTATTGGCCTATGCTTTTATCCTATATCCTAAGGACAACTGACTAACTAAATGCACCCTCACCATGCCTGTGTAGGCATGTTTCATCAATGCACTTGCATCTTTCTTCCATAATTTGTGGCTCCATTGCTTGCAAATGAAGGGTAATACAGACAACAGCTGGCATAAGTTGCCTCAACACTCGTTCCAACGTGGTATACCCAGGTTTGCCTGTGTGTGTGTGTGTGTGTGAGGCTACCCTGTCAACTGACTTTACTGAGCCTTCTAATTGGCTGTAAACACACTGGAAAATAAAATAAACGAAAAAACAATCAGAGCAGGACTCAGTTTAGTTAAAATAATCTCTTATTTGAGGTATACCACTCTGTCATCATTTTCTTTGAGTGTGCATGCATTGTGTGTGCGTGTCACTATATTTTTTGGTGTTTTATTTGTGTGAGTGTGTGTGTGTGTGTGTGTGTGTGTGTGTGTGTGTGTGTGTGTGCGTGTGTATTTGTTAGTGTGTGTGTGTGTGTGAAAAAAAGTGGAACATTTTCTTCACCAAGCATGGACACTGTAGTTGAACAATTCATCTACGATACGTCTTCAGAGACTTGGAGAGAGCAAGAGAAGGAAACTGACTGAAAATGTGTTTGTGTGCATCTTGTACGTGTTAGATTGATATAAAGTGTTGGTGTGTATGTATTGGTGTTCACTTATGTGTGTGGGATTGTGTATCTTCCTGTGAATGTGTGTGTTTGTGTGTGTCTACATTTCTACACTGTGTGAGTGTGTGTGTGTGTGTGTGTGTGTGTGTGTGTGTGTGTGTGTGTGCACGTGTGTGAGCGTGTGCGTGCTTGAAGACATTTGGAATCCTTCTGAGACCCAATTAGATACCTCACACTAGTGACCTCACACTGTAAGGCACTTCCTACAAAAAATAAAAGCTAATGTGATGCGTCGTCATGCAAGTCGCTTGACAAAATTGTCGCACTAATAGGACACCGCACAAGAACAACAGACCAAATACACACACAACATCACACAAAATATCCTCCAACCCCACAACAAACAGAGAAGCGGATTTTCATGATGGCAGGACAAATGAACACCCGAAAGCATATAACAAATATTTCTCATTCTAAATAAAGCTGTTTGATTTGTCTTTGTCATTGCTGCGGAGCCAATCACAAACAACACATAAGACCATTTTTTTTTTAAACAGGACCGATGACATAGGACAATGTGGATAGGCCCACGCATAGTTGCACAAGCATTTACCTGTTATCTGGTACACCCTCACACCCTATAATTTTTTTACTACTTTTACTGCTTCTTTTACTATGTAAAGTTAATTTTAAGCAAATGAGTACATGTTGTGGCCATTTGGGTTGGACAATCATCAGTTCGCCATTTCCACGCTTCCTATGGCAATGTTGTGCACTCCCACAAACAGAAAGAAGGGGTTGTTTTCAGCATGTTCCCTTGTGTTATCTGTTGTGTGGTATCGCGTCTGTTGAGGTTTTAACAGACATATCGTAAACTTGCGGTTTGAACAGCAGGGTTTTTAAACACTGTAGAGTGTAGTTGACACTCATTAGAATATAACGTGGCTCATACTTACTGTCTAGAGACGGTGGCTGTGTACTGCAGGGGATAACAAGGAGACGACGCACAGCTGGGAAGAGCCAACACCGGGTGGAGATGAGTGGAGAACACATCTGGAGCCGAAACACATCTGGGAAATGGGTCAAAGGTGAATGACATTCTGTAGTTTTGGAGAATCCAATTTTTGGTTGTGGTGAGCGAAGCCAGCCAAAACAAAAGTGCATTAACATGCCTCTCTTCTGATGGACTGAAATTGCACTTGCCAAATTAGTTTTTTCTTTTGTTTTTAGCATTAGTGAAAATAACATGTTACTAATAACACCTCACTTGTATTTACATGAGAAAGTCCATTGAAAACCGACCAAGTCTTTGATCTAAAATAACTTTTAGATAAGCTTGAATTAAAGGCTCTTCAAATAGCCCAATACTATACGGATTCCCATTGTCTGTATTGTCTTTCATAGTTTTGTCTAGTGTGAAGAGCAGGTGGTTAATTCATCCACCACAAGCATTCAGAAATTGGGGAATTCAGTGAAGATATTCAACTGTTTGTAACGCTGCAGTTTGCCCACTAGCACAAAGGTTTTGTTGATTATTGCTCTTCACGCCCAAGTTGACAATAGTTCCACCACATGTTCACAGAAGAAAGCTTTGTCAATCAGAGCAATTTCACTTAATTGTGTTTCCATTCCGTCAATTTTAACTCAAGAGCAACGACAAAGACAAAGCACTTTGGCACGCTTCGGTCAAATTGAATAGGCGCTCATTGATTCTTTTTTTTACTTAACAAAAAACAAGTGTGTTGTCACATTTGCAACTAGTGGTAAACACCAGATCGGTGTGTTGTCAGCCTGCATCAATACCTTAAATGAAACATATCAGGCACTGGTTAATGTACATGCACACATTAACATGCCCTCTCAATGTGAACTAAAACCATTGAATGGAGAGACGGTCTGTATCTCAATTTCACTCCAGGCCTACGGAATGTTTAACATCAACCACAATGTGAAATTACTTTCAGATTGCATAATACTACTCAGAAGACGACCTATTTTAGTTAGCGCAAGTACGAAACATGAGCAGAATGCAATTTAATATTTTGAGATTCATGACACAAAACCGAGTGTCCAATGTTATGCGAGGTTATAGGGATGTGAATGTAGAAATGGGTTGAGTGGAAAGTGCTGATGGTGTACCTGAACAATAACACAGGGACAAAGTATAGTTATATGGCATGATTATCTCACGTTCCTGTATTAAGAAATACAAAATATATATATGTTTTACGCTTTATAGTAAAGGCAAGGGTATCTAACAACCTAATGTGAAGTGAAACTTTATTTCACTTTACATTAGGCCTTTGTTTTAACATTACCTTAACCTATATTTAAATTGCTATAGTATAGTCATAGAATACGAATATATTATATTTCTATTATGTAAAAAGTAGGTAAGGAGTTACAGCCATTTTGCTCAGGATTGCCTACAGGTACACTTTCTATCCATTTGGGTGAATGTAACACCTGAATTTCCCTTCAGGGATTAATAAACTGTCATCTTTTTGCCAGAAACTTTGTGCTGTCAAACAGCCTGAACCACTAAGCCATCCTGCTCCCAACATACATTCAGATTAACTAAACCCTTCTCCATAACAGTGTTTGTATCCTGGAAAGAAGTGTCAGTGAAAAGTGCATGTGTGTCAGTGATTATGCATGCATGTCCGTGTGTGCGTGCACATGCTTGTAGGTTTGCGCACAAGCATGTTTGTGCATGGCACTCTTGTGTGTGGGCGTTCATGCACTTGTGTGTGCGTGTGTGTGTGTGTGTGTGTGTGTGTGTGTGTGCGTGCATGCGCTCATGTGTGTGTGTGTGTGTGTGTGTGTGTGCGTGCATGCGCTCATGTGTGTGTGTGTGTGTGTGTGTGTGCCTCTGCTTTGTGTGCGTTCACTGGGGAATGATGATAGCAGGGGTCTTTAAATGCCTTTTAAAAGTGACATTCTCTGATATCTCCCAGTCCCTGATGTTCTGGTCCGGTGAGGTCATTCCTTATCTCACCAGGGGTGGGTGCTGGAGGGGGCTGAAGCGGGAACAAAACCAATGATCAAAGCAGGAGATCAAAGAGAGGGGGGTTCCCATGGATCCAGTCTTCACATCACAGACACGAGACAGCCAGTACACGACATGGCCTGTGTGTGTGTGTGTGTCTAAGAGCACATGGTGTATGAGTGTCTGTGTGAACGTCGTGTGTGAGTGCCCAAGATGTCTTGGTCGGTTGCGTGTGTGCGTGTGTGTGGGTATGAATATGTGTGTTGTGTGGTGGGTATGTGCGTGAGTTGTGTGTGTGCGGTGTGAATGCATGTTGTGGTGTGTGTGTGTGTGTGTGTGTGCAAGTGTGTGTCAGAGGCGGTGTCTCAGAGCGTGGTGAAGGATGCGTCCAGATGTGGGGGGGGGGGGGATGAAACAGAATAAGAAACAACCCAGTGGACCTTGCCTTTTATATCTGTAGTTTATTATATATAATTCGTTCCTAACCGCTTGGTTCTGGACCTGGTAGACCAGGACATAGCATAGATGTAGGACTCACACACACACCCACGCCTACACACATGAATACATACACAAACACAAAACACACACACACACACACAAACACATCAAGGAAGGGGCGTACATAAAGGTCACTTATCTAAGACTCCCATAAACACTTACATTATGTCCACTTAGGTCACTCAACATCAATGAAGATCATTTGCATTACTGAGGATGTGTGTGCATGTGTGTGTGCTGGTTGTGTGTGTGTGTGCGCACATATATATATATATGTTCATGTGTGTGCAACTCTGTGTTTATACATGTGACATATGCGTGTGTGTTGGATGGTATGTGTTTCTGTATCTGTGTGTGTATGTATCAATGAGTAATGTGACTTCTCATATCAGAAGGCAACAGATGAGGTTTAGGGGGAGGTGCTAGCTGCGTTTGAAGTGCGTAACCGACGAGAGTGCTCGCTTCCACACACCACTGACGATTTGACTCGCTCAAATATTGTGTGTGTGTGTGTGTGTGTGTGTGTGCGCATGTGTGTAGCGGAATCATATTTAGTTATATTCAAATACGAAACATAAGGGATTAGGATATGTTATGTATAATCCCTGTGAGTCATCTGAATATAAAGAATCAACAGTTCCTTATATTTATTTGTTTTCCCTCAGGGATCATTAAAGTATGTCTGTGTGTCTGTCTGTCTGTCTGTTTTCCTTTCCTACAGAAGGAGAAAAGCCGGACCACCTTGAAGAAAAATGCTTTGCTCAAGGGCTGTAGGGCTGCCAGTGTTTAGACAATTTGCTGCATTATCGAAAAATGCTCCCGTGGCACAAATCCTATTGTCATTACAGGAAAACAACACAAAGATAAGTCTGTGATTGGTCACCTTGAGCCATAATTGCAATTAAAATGGATGCAAAAGGGCAGTATTTCTTTGAACCACATCAAAGTAGGCTCAACTTAAGTTGTTCTCATTTCAAGTTGCAATGTAAATGTAATATAACACATATAATATAACATTGTGAGAAATAGGTCTCACCAGTGGCGAGCGGTGACCTTTTACTGTGGTCATGCTGAAGTGTCACAACCATACGTGCCTGTAAGGGGGGTATTTATTTGTTAATAAAAAATATAATATGGTTTTTAACTACAATATCAACTCGGGAGCCTGCTGGCCGGTTGTCAGGTTATGCTACTTAACCCACATCAGCAGCCACAGGTACTGCTCCAGGACGAGGAGCTCTCCGATCCACTCAACAGTCTTCCCGTCTGGCTTCAACCACTTTCTATGGCAGTCCTTCAGGCAGTTGTAGAGCTCTTTCGGGGTCTCTCCTAGTTGGACCTATGGATCACAGAATTGCTGCCTGTAGATCTCTTTGCTGACCTTATAATTTGCAAGAATGGCCGCCCTTACCTTACGTAGTCCATGGCCTTCAGGATATCCATCACCATGTATGCAGCCCGGGTCCGTCCTGTCAGGTAAGGTACCAGGTACACAGCCAGTTCAGCTCTTGGCCACCGAAAGGCCACTGCCAGTCTCTCGATGGTGGTGAGATACTGCTCGATGGCATCTCCCTCCTCGAGCTTCGGCAATGCTGACCTGGTCCAGGCAGCTGGAGACGGTGCAGCTGGGTCTCGAGGGGCTGCTGGTCCAGTTCTTGGATCGGAATGCATTACTGGTGGTGGTACCACTAGAAGGATGTAGCATTTGTACATGCAGGAGAAGCTAGATCTCGGAAGCTCGCAGCCAGTCTCCGTCCACTCCCAGGACAGCTGGGAATTGGAGAATGGAGACTGGGAAACTCTGAAAAACTTACTGGAGAACTTAGAAAGATGTTTATTGCCAAGTAGGTTTACACCTATTAGGAATTTGTCTTGTTCGTCGGTGTGCAGCAGTAAACAATCAACAACAATAACAATAACAACAACAGATGATAACAAACAACAATCACCACGATGGCGGGCCTATTTTACTTTAAAAAGTACGTTTGAGGTAGCCGGTGTTGAACAGTGTTATAGAGTGCAGTAGTGCATCAGAAACGGAAATCAGGAACAGTTTTATTGCCAGAGAAAAAAATAAATACAATTTAAAACGATATGTATACATATACAGTATATTACTAAGTTGTTACACAAAATTCTGCTTTATTGGAATGCCTACAGTAAAATAAAATTCCAGGGCGGTGGAGGGATTGAGTGCAAGAGGTGCAACGAGTGCAAAGGCATTGTCAGTGACAGTGACATTTTCACCGGAGGTGGGGGAGGGGGTGAGGGAGGTCCCAGGATTTGTTCATGATCCCAACTCCAGCAGGGAAGAAACTGTTCATGTGGTGGGAAGTTTTTGTTCTGATGGACCACAGCCTCCTGCTAGAGGGAAGAGGGTCAAATAATCTGTGACCAGGATGGGAGGGGTCGGCCATAATCCTACCTGCACACCTCAGAGCCCTGGAGGTGTGCAGGTCCTGTGGGTATGGACGGTTACAGACAATCACCTTTGCAGCAGAGCAAATGATATGCCGCAGTCTGCTGTTGTCCTTAGCAGTGGCTGCAGCATACCAGACGATCATGGAGGAAGTGAGGATGGACTCGATGATGCATGCAGTGATGCAGTGTAGAAGTGCACCATCATTGTCTTCGGCAGGTTCAACTTCTTCAGCTGTGGAAAGAAGTACATCGTCTGTTGTGCTTTTTTAGTGAGGGATCTGATGTTCAGATCTCATTTTAGGTCCTGGACGATGATGGTGCCCAGGAAGCGGCAGGAATCCACAAAGTTGATGGGGAGCCACACAGGATGCCTGGGGCAGGTGGGGATGGGTTCCTCCGAAAGTCCACAACTATCTCCACTGTCTTTTGAGTGTTAAGTTCCAGGATGTTCTGGCTGCACCAGATCACTAGTTGGCCAGTCTCCCACCTGTAGGTGCACTCATTCCTGCCAGAGATGAGTCCAATGAGTGTGGTGGTGTCGTCTGCAAACTTCAGGACCTTGACGGACTGGTGACTGGAGTGTAACCGTTTGTGTACAGGAAGAAGAACAGGGGAGAAATAACACAGCCTTGGGGGGATCCGGTATTGATGGTCTCGGATTCAGAGGCATGTTTCCACAGCTTCATGCTCTGCTTCCTTCCAGCCAGGAAGTCTTTGATCCACCTGCAGGTGGAGTCGGGCATGTGGAGCTGGGAGAGCTTGTAGCAGAGCCAGGAGGATTGTGTTGAAGGCAGAGCTGAAGTCCACAAACAGGATCCCGGCGTAGGGAGTCCTGATGCTGGATGGTGGAGTGCAGGGCCATGTTTACTGCATCGTCTACAGACCAGTTGGCACTGTATGCAAGCTGCGAGGGGGTCCAGGAGTGGGTCAGTTATGGCTTTGAGGTGAGATGTTATGGCCCGGCTCTAGGACCATACCAAATAACAGAAAGAGGAGTGACGATTTAACTAAACAAAAGGAATTATTCAACAACAAATAGTTAGATTGAACAAATGTAACAAAATATCAGCTTTAACAAAGAAAGCTAGACAGAAATCATACAGTTTTAATCTGAGCAATCTCTCATAAACCACACAATGAAATCAAAGTCTCCAACACAGCAACGTGGTGCCAGGTGAAGTGAGAGCCTGCAGACTACCAGGATGGGCTTGTTTAAAGCAGCCTGAGCCAGTGGCCAGCTGGCCTCCAACGACGTGGACCAAACTTACAGGAACCAGCAGCACAAAAAGACAACACAACATACACCAGCCCAGACAGAGGCACTGGGGCTGTGATGGCACAAGCTTATGGACGTCCCTCTCCTGTAGGCAGAGACGTGACTGTAGTAGAGGAGTGGGGGAACCCAGAGGTGTGAAGTGGAGAGGCCCAGGATCCTGCTTACTGTCTCTTTCAGTACGTTTACATGCAGCAAGAAATTCAAATTTCTGATCGGATCAGATAATGACATGCGTAAGACCGGATCATTTGTCCAATTGATCACTTGAACAATTATCCAGGTGTTGTTATCCGATTTTGAGATGTCCGAAGTAGGTCCGAAGTGGGTCAGATTAACGTGTTTACATGCACTTAAAAAGTCCGAACGATGTCTTATACGATTAGAAATTCGAATTTCTTGCTGCATGTAAGCGTACTGAGTGACTTCAACTCTTTAGGAGTCGGTTTGGATGAAGATATCCGCACAGCGTCTTAACTCGGGGCGTTTGACAGCAGCAAACGGCAACGAACTCGAGCATCGCGGGGGAAGCAAAGTGGCGAATCTCGGGCAAGAAATTTCGACAAACGCAACTTTTTTGAATGTGCCTCCGCTGCTGCAAATTAGCGGTACAGTCAGTGTGCGTGTGGCGGTTCCCCCCCGGGAGCCGTCCACGTGTTTTTATATTCCGCCACAGCGCGGATGCGCTTGTGAAGACGTCAGGGCGTTCAGCGGGGACCCATCGCTCAGCGCGAGGGGACAGATTACAGCGTGGGGGCCCGCGCGCTGTCTTTTCAAAGCCCCACTTTAGCGGGGGGACAGCAACACACCTCTGTTTCCCCCCGCCTTCATCTCTGCCGACTGCTGACGTTCTGTGTTAGAAATGTACAATGGAAGGGAGCTTTGAAATAAGATAGGTGGAGAGAATGGCCGAGAGAGAGAGAGAGAGAGAGAGAGAGAGAGAGATAAAGAGGAGCTATGAAAGAGAGGGAGAGAGAGAGAGAGAGGGAGAAAGAGAAAGAGAGAGAGAGAGAAAGAGAGAGAAAGTGGAGCTATGAAAGAGAGAGAGAGGTCTTCAGAACTTAAGTGAAGGTCCTTCTCCATCTGTGTACTGTCCACTTCTCATTCTTGGCATTTCTTATTCAAACCTCTCTGGACTATAGGAACTCAAAGGTGCTGTGTTTTCCAATAGCACCAGCGCAGCCACCGCACACTGTTTGCTATATCAAAAAGCTCCCATTCTGTTCTATATTCACTTTATAGTTCTTATAAATATTTCCCACTACTATGAGAAGGTCAATCCCTTATATATATTCAAAGAAAACATTACATGTGATGTTGAGATGTCATGCCCTATCCAATAAGTGAGACATACTCCAACAGGGGTATTCACCAGCAGAAGACTTCCTCCTGGACTAGCTTATTAGCCTGCTTTGATACGTAGCGTGTTCCTGTACAGCAAAGCACAACAGCATCGGATAGTAGCCTACAGAGTAGCAGAGGATAGAAGATACAATGGAAAACAAAAACATAGCCTACAGTTAGGCAATCCAAACAGAAAAGGAAGTCCATATCCGAACGGGACAATGGGTCGTTTAATCCATATGCTAACGCCATTCCAAATGGATTAGATGAGGGCATTGTATGCTAACCCTGTAGCCTCTGTGCAGGCAATTTATAAACAGAAAGACACATAACTTGCATGTTGGATTGGACAGAATGGGAGAGGGTGGTGTTAGTGGCTGTGAGTGGGGGTCAAATTAATTTCTGGTTCCTGTACTGTAATATCACACGTTTATTCAGTCACTAATTGGTAACACTGGCATTGCTATTTTTTCCTTGGCTATCTGCAATGTCTCCTTGGCTATCTTTCAAGCCGAGTTCCCTGTCATGGTTTGTCATGTCATAAATGTGTGATAATGCAATCTCAGTTCTTACTTGAATATACACTATCATATTTCATCCCTCACTTTCTCGCTCTCTGTCTCACTCTCGCTCGCTTTCTCGCTCTCTCGTGCCCTCTCTCTCTCCCTCCCTCCATTTTTTTTCATGGAGTGTGACCTGAGGGGGCTTCCTGTTTGCAGCGTGCCAGGTTCCTGATTGGACGGCCAGATAGCTCCAGCCCACCTGCTGTCCTTTTGCAGGAGAATGTGATAGGTCAGATTGACACAAAGTGTGTGTGTGTGTGTGTGTGTGTGTGTGTGTGTGTGTGTGTGTGTGTGTGTGAGAGTGTGGGTGTGTGTGTGTGTTTAGAGCAGGTTTACATGTGTGTACTAGTGTACATGTGGGTGTTCTGTGTGTGTGTGTGTGTGTGTGTGTGTCTGTGTGTGCGTGTGCGTGTGTGTGCATGTGTGTGTGTGTGCGTGTGTGTGTGTGTGCATGTGTGTGCATGTGTGTGTGTGTGTGTGTGCATGTCTACCTGCTGTCTGCTACTCAGTATCTATTGTTTTGATACAGCCGCGTTGTCCTTTTTCTGATTGGATGGTTAAAAACCCCCATGCTGGTGTTCTCTCCTTGGCCCTGCATGGATCCAACCCCCTCCCCCCCCCCCCTCTTTCACACCCTCCCTCTCTCCCTCTC
>JAOYML010026211.1:0-11931 GCA_027122555.1 Urophycis chuss
GGGCAGACCACAGTTTGTACGCCTCCAGAACTGTGTATCTGACAGGGTGGTCAGCAACACTGGGGCCCCACAAGGGATGGTCATTTCTCCCTTCCTCTTCACCCTTTACACCTCAGACTTCAACTATAATAACAATAATAATAATAATAATCATTGTGGCCTAAAAATCCATCAGGCCAGAATGAAATGCTTGGATCGGGAGAGTGAGGTGCAACACACAGGTCCTGAACCTGGTGAGACGAAGGAGGAGCCCGGCCAGGAGGCAACCCACAGAGCCCAGCCACGCACCAGAGCCTTCCAATCCAAGCAGAGTAGTTCCACAGCAGCGGATTAAATGGTCCCCAGCCAGCAAACGGAGTGAGTGGCTGCAATTTGAAGAGAATCTGTCCAACATCATCCAAGCCACAGCCAAAGGAGATGCTGACAGCCGACTCCAAACCATGAATACCATCATCTTCAGCTATGCCTCAGAAAGATTTGGCCAGGTAGAGAAGGGCAAAACCAAAGCCATCTCCTACACCAGGAACCGAAGGGCCACCAACATACATCAACTGCGCCAGGAGCTTCGCATCCTCAAGGTTCTACTGATGAGGAGAAGCAACAATTAGTAGAGCTGCAAAACATCCTGTGGAAGAAGCTGAGGACTCCCCGCAGAGCAGAGTGGCACGGGAGACGGGGAAGAGAGAGAGCCAGGAAACGAGCAGCCTTCATAGCCAATCCCTTCAGCTTCACAAAACAACCGCTCAGGGATAAGCGCTTTGGCCGGCTCAAGGCCTCAACAGAGGAAGTAAATTGCTTCCTCCAGGATACAGTGAGCGATTCCCTGAGAAAGCAAGAGCTGGGACCCAACAAAGCTCTCATCAGTCCTGGCCTCCCAACAACAGAGTTCAACCTGAGGAAGCCAAGCCTGAAGGAGGTTGAGGAGGTCATCATGGCAGCTCGCTCAGCATCTACTCCAGGCCCCAATGGTATACCCTATTTGGTCTACAGAGTTGGCCCAGAGTTGCTGACCAGTGGAGGTGTGCTGAGGGCGTGTGGATCTCCAAAGAGGAGAACTCAAAAAAACATCAACCAGTATGGTAGATATTAACCAGGCTAAAGCTAGTATAATCATTGGGTTGTCCATGCAAAGCATGAACTAAGTGTTGCAAGAAACAAAGGCGCACTCATTGAGCCATTGGCTCAACCCAAGGTCATCCTCTGGTTTACCCCATGTTATCTCTAAGGTGTCTGCTTGAATGCTTGGAAGTGGTCAGAACAGACATGGGGAGGATGGGCTGACTGTATGATATGTGGTGATGGGTTCCAGCAGTAAAGGGAGGAAGGGCCATTTCTGTATGGCATAGAATGTTCAAGGTGATGACATCATGTCTGGAAAACAGGACAAAAAGGGGCACACAGGGGATGTGCGGGAGTTCTTTGCCAAACCAACTCAGATTTTGTTGTTACTCCTACCAAGTGATAAAGTCTTTCTTGTCATTCAAACTGCGGCCTCCCAGAACTCTCTTACTTTTGTTAAGATATGTGTTTTAGCCACCACACCAGTTTTGGACCATCTCACTACTGAGTGTTGAAGGGAAGGTGTTTTTCAGCATTGTCTCACGAAGAGTGACAGAGTTTCTCCTCAAGAACAACTACATCGACCCTACAGAAGGGAGGGATCCCTGGAGCTCCCAGCTGCTTGGAACATACTGGTGTAGTGACACAGCTCATCAGATAGGCCCATGAACACAGGCGATCTAGTTGTCTTGTGGTTGGACCTGGCCAACGCCTATGGGTCTATACCACATAAACTGGTCGAGCTTGCATTACACCTCCATCATGTTCCCAGTAAGACCAAGGACCTGATGCTGGATTACTATAACAATTTCAGGATGCGGGTCACTTCTGGGTCAGAAACATCAGACTGGCATCGCATTGGGAATGGAATAATAACAGGCTGTACCATCTCTGTTATTCTTATCGGCCTTGCCATGAACATTGTGGTCATGTCAGCCAAGGTGGAATGCAGAGGGCCCCTATCCAAGTCAGGTGTACGACAGCCGTATAAGAGCTTATATGGATGACCTTACTATCACACCAACATCGGTCCCAGGGAGCAGGTGGATCCTACAAGGACTTGTGAGACTCATCACCTGGGCAAGGATGAGTTTTGATTCCTCAAAGTCAAGATCCATGGTGCTGAAGAAGGTGAAAGTGATTGACAAGTCCCATTTTTCCATCTCAGGAACTGTCATTCCAACCATCACAGAGCAACCTGTCAAGAGTTGGGGAAGGTCTTTGACTCCAGCCTGAAAGACTCTGCCGCCATCCAGTCCAACAAAGAGCTTGGAGCCTGGATCACCAAGGTTGACAAGTCCGGTCTGCCTGGTAGATTTAAAGCCTGGATCTCCCAGCATTCCATCCTGCCCCGATTCCTGTGGCCCCTGCTGGTTTATATAGTCCCAATGACAACAGTCGAGTCTCTAGAAAGGAAGATCAGTGGCTTATTTTGGAAGTGGCTGGGCCTTCCATGCAGTCTCACCAGCACTGCACTGTATGGGACGAGTAACATCCTGCAGCTGCCCTTCAGTAGCCTCACTGAAGAATTCATGGTGGTATGCACCAGAGAAGCCCTACAGTACAGGGACACCAGGTATCATCAGCCGGCATTGAGGTGAGGACAGGAAGGAAGTGTAAGGCTGGGAAATCACTGGAGGCTGCAGTTACTTAACAGGCTAGGAAGTTAAGTAACTGCAGTAACAAAATGAATTTTGATTCGGGTTCACTGCTCTTCACTCTCCTGGATGGGATCCTGGAAAACAGATATATGATGTGAGTAAGTAAAGCAGTGAACCGCCATTTCCTCTCCAAATCTCTGTCTGAGAGAAGAGGTGAAGAGAAGGTGAAGAGGTTAAGAGAACCGCGGTTACACCGCGGTGTAACGCTGCACTGTGGTTCCGCTGTCCTTTTTCCTGTTTTTTTACATTGCATTACATTTTACAATAAAATATTCAAGTATTATTAGTCGTCTGGCTGGCTGATATAATATAATAATAATGGATTTACAAGTATCCTCTCATTTAGGTGTATCACACCAAGTTTCAGTAGAAAATCCACGCAAGTCTTTGTACATGAGGCCCCAGGAAGTTTTTCCAGGATGTCGGCGGTGGTGGCACCAGAGAAACAGTGAGTGACCGCGTTCGCAAAGCGAATGTGCCAGACGATGGAGTCACCGATGATAAGGCCAGTGGGGGGGAAGAGGGCGAGGAAGACCACCAGAGCGCCTGTTGACAGCCTCCCTCAGCAACCTGCGGTGGAAGGAGGACTTCCCCAGCTGTATGCTCTGTTGAAAGGAGGCCGGGTTCGCCATTGAGCACATCTGTCCGGAGTGGCAGGTGTGTGGACCGGTTTGGTGTAAAACTGGAGTCCCAGACCTGAACCACAAAGTAGCTGGACATGGGAGCGCCGTCGCCGCGTAACAGAGATTCAAGAGTTTTGAGTTTTTAATAATGAACAACCTGGTAGAGCGTCTGGCGGAGGAAGTTTGCAAGCACACAAACCTGTACGAGGTGTCTGCAAGAAATTACAAAGACCATCAGATGTCCATCACCTCGTGGGAGCAGATATCTCAGAACCTCAGGTTGTCGGTGGAAGAATGCAAGCTCAAGTGGCAAAATGTGAGGGACCGGTACACTCGTGTCGAGTCACAAATTCGCCTGTCCTCGGTACGTTTAAAGGATGTACAGACCACCTCCGCTGTTGTCTCCTTTGTCGTCTTTGTCATGCCCTTATTTGCAATAGAAGTATCTCTTCCTCGGCTTCGATAATTTCAAGCTCCAACGGCAGACTCTCTGTCTCAGTCTCCATCGTTCACTGTGACTAGGAGAAAAACCGGAAGGTAAACAAATAGGGTATAACAAGGCTAACGACGATATATTTCACAAGAGTCTCGGTCAGTCTTTACAAAAAAACACACCACACCTCTACCGGTGTGGTATTGAATTGCATTTCAACACGTAAACCCTACGCAGAACCACCACGGTCTCCTGACTGCATCCAAGCAACTGTGTAGCCATTGCGTGATTACTACATAATCACCACGCGGAACCATAACCAACGCTTCAGAGTCCTTCTCTCCAGGCTCCTACCGGCTGCTCATGTGGCTTGCCACATGTTGCCCCGCTGTCCGGATGGTTTTATCGGAGTGCAGGCTCCGTTAATTTATGTTTACTCTTGTTTTTATCATTTATTACTTAAACTGTTTGGGTTTTTTTAAAACTATTTTATATTGTTTGTAAATAATTGTAGTAATTGCTTTTTCCTTAATTTAGATGGATGCTGATGAATGTGTTTATTGTGGTTACAGTAGTATGGGGACTGCAATTTTGTGTGCTTAGTTGTGTTTTTTCTCTAAGACAGGTGCTGAGGGCCTCGGCGCGGCAGCGGTACCCTAGTGGTGGTCCCGTTTTTACCTTTTTGTTTGCTATGTCACGGTGGTGTGTAGTTTTGGATCCTCCCCCTTTTTGTTACCGCTGTCGTGGTAAGCCCCTAGCCCTGCTCTGGTTTCCTTTTTTTCTTTAGCAGTTCCCATACTCCTGACTATAAGTTGTCTGAATCTCGTGTGAAATAATGTAATTAATAAAAACTAATATATATTTGGAAATCATGTTCTCCTGTCCTGTGGACTTTATTCGAACCGTGTGCCCCTAATGGTAGGTTGATAACCTACTGTGTATTTGAGGATACCCTAGGGTGTAAGTCCCAGTTGGAATTGTCTGGTAAATACCTTCCCCACTCGCTTTGTCACATTCTGGCATTGTCGGCAGGACGTTCCACAATTAAAGGACAGAGACATGATTTCCATTTTTGCTGTAAGTGATTTCAACCGAGCCAGGTTTTGTGATAGAGCCAAGACAGCAGTAAAATTTTAGGAATCTATCAACTAAACCATTGTCCCTCTAATTATTTCCTACTTGAGGGTGAGGTGTGGTTGTTGAGGTGGTCGGTATGGAGGAGGAAGTAGAGCAGCTCCGGGAGCTTGTTTCGCATTTGCAGGCAGACAATGAGCGCCTGTGTCGGGAGCATGCGTCTCATTCGGGCTCTGATGGGGCAGCCTCAGGGTCCTCTGGTCCGGCTGGTGGTGCTCCCTCTGTGGTGACGGAGCGGCTGGTGGTTACACATAGGGATCGCAGATGTCCCATGTTTAATGGCAGGACGGGCATTGGTGTGGCTGAGTGGATCGAGGAGATATAGGTGTGCATGCGGGCCTGTCACCTCTATGTGGCTGAACAGGCTCTCTTTATTATTGACCATTTGGAGGGAGAGGCACGGTAGGAAATCAGATTCCGACCAGATGTAAAACGAGATGTCCCAGCTTGCATTTTCGCCATCTTGCAAGAGCTGTACGGGCATGCTCTCTCCTATGTTACTTTACAGCAGGCTTTCTTTGCGAGGCAGCAACAGGAGGGTGCGACTCTGCAGGAGTTTTCATTAGCTTTGTTAGCTTTAATGCAGGATATCCGGCGATGTGCACCCAATGGAATGTCGAACTCTGAAGCTCTTCTGCGTGACCAGTTTGTAGAGCACATTGTGGACAGTTCTTTATGCCCAGAGCTTAAGCAAATGGTCCAGCGCCCACTGCTTCCTTGTTGGAGGTGTGCAGTGAGGCTATTATGTGGGAAAGGGAGGATCTTCCTTGGGGTTCTCGTGGGCGTAGCTATTCTCTTCCATCTTCTCATGGTCTCCAGTTTAGTGTTCAGGGCAGATCCATTCCAGCCCCGTCGGTTGCGCCCCAGGGGCCAGGTTTTACAGAACTGATGGACCTATTGAAACAACAACAAGAACAGCTTTATAGCCTGACCAACACAGTGGCATCCTTGCAGGCTCCCCGATTCCAGGGCCAGACATCACACAACAGCTCGGTGATTTGTCGCAGGTGCCAGCAGCCCAGACATTTCGCCCGTGAGCAAGCTTGTTCCCCCTCGGGCTCGTGCAAACTCGGTCACAGGGCAAACATCTAATTTTCCTAGGCTGCCTTTCTCTTCTCAGCAGCCGGAAAATGAATCCCACTGAGCTGCAGAGCCACAGCTTGGTGGGGGCAATTCCAGGCTCCAGGGACGTAAAACTGGCGGGCCTAATGTCGTCTTGGCACCGAAGTGGGCTATGACCGAAAAGTTCCGGGAATATCTGTTGGGGCATAAATGTGTTGTCTTCACAGATAATAACCCGTTGAGCTACCTGCAGTCTGCCAAACTGGGGGCCACCGTGCACCATTGGGCTGCACAGCTGGCTGCATTCAACTTTAACATCAGTGTGTGGTGCCAGGTACTCCTGTCCCTGATCAGGCTGGAGTCAAAGACCTTCCCCAACTCTGTCCCTCCAGCATGCAGCACCACCCGACCAGAGTGTGGTAGCAACCCAAAGTGTAGTATCTGTTTTCCCATCGCACTCATCTACTGACATCTGTGCTTTGCAGGCGGCAGATCCCCTTTTAACAGAGGTCCTGTTGTTTTGGCGGCTTCAATCCAAACCAACACCAGCTGAGAGACCACAGGTGTCTAAACCAGCGATGGCACTGTTGCGACAGTGGACCGATTGGTCAAAAAGGAGGGTGTGCTCCATCGACGGATCTTCCAGTCTGACGGTGGTAGTGATATCCTCCAGCTGGTTCTGCCTGCTGCCCTGAGACAACAGACCTTGAGTCACCTACATCAGGAGCATGGCCACCAGGGCATTGATCGGACCACTGACCTGGTGAGGCAGCGCTGCTATTGGCTATTGCTGTTGCTATTGGCATTAAACAGTGGGTCCAAGCGTCAAGTTGCTTAGGACTCTGGATCAGTGCCACACAGCTACATGGGTCACTTGCTCGCTTTGGAGCCAAATGAAATCGTGGCCATTGACTTAACACTGCTGGAGCCCTCCAGCAGTGGGTTGAAAACGTCCTGATCATGACAGACATATTCAGTAAATATATGTTTGCTGTCCCCACCCGGGACCAGCCGGCCTCTACTATGGCCCAGGCTCTTGTGACTGAGTGGTTTTACAAATTTGGTGTCCCGAGCCGTCATGCATTCAGACCAGGGTAAGAGTTTTGAGAGTACTCTGAGAGTACTTACACTGTCGCTCCAGTGCATGACCTGCATCGGTCACGAACAGTCCATCCAGACATGCTGAAAGTTGTCCTTCGGCCTGAACCTCCAGCTTCCCCTATGAGGGCCCTCTCCCCTCATGGCCCAGAGCAGGTGGAGGGCGACTCCCTTGATGATGGTGACTTAGTGGCTCTTAGTACCTGAAACGTCCATGCCATCTGCTGTTGCCCCAGGTCTGAGTAGGTCCTCTGCTACACCATGTTCAGGGTCAAACGCACCCTCTGCATCCAGGAGTGTTGTAACACCAGTCTCTTCTTTGTCCCCATCCGAGCAACCTGGCCCTAGTCAGCCAGTTGTGCATCGGACTGCTCGTACTACAGCTGGTCTCCATCCTAACGTTTACCATGTTCCCACACCTGTGGCTAGCTTGGCACAGCCGGCGCAGCCAGTGTCTAAGGTCCTAATGGCCATCTTTAGACCATGAAGCTAGCATCCGTTCTTAGGTTCATCGTCGGGGCGACGATACAAAATCTGGGGGTAGATGTGGCCGGTTAGGGAGTTAGGCTCCGTACCTCAAGGGGCAGTGTGGCTGCTAATTACCATCTACATATAAATAGATCTGGTTGGGCGGCCCCCTCTCCCTCTCTCACTTCCTTTTCCTCCTTCACAGAGCCGACGGATGCACAGTGGCATCACAGAGAGGTGTCGGGTTTCACAACAGAGTAGGCATGCTGGTTGCTGGCTCGATCTACTGAGTTACTGGTGTGGATGTTAGCCCCAGTTTTGCGTTTTGCTCCATTACAGCAGTGTGGTGTGACTGGAGATAGGCTGTCTCTGGGGTGTGTGAGCGCAGCGCATATCCTGTGGGTAAGGTGCAGATTTGTCTGTCTTCATAGCATTTAGCTGGTTGTCTGGTGGGCTAATCCTCACTTTCTCCCAGGACTATTAAGCTATCAGGGCTAGGAGCGTTGCTCTTGCTGCCTCACGATCTGGTCGCCCTGCTCTCTGGTAGGAAATTACTCTTTTGATTTGTTTTTGTTACATGTGCTGTATAATCTTTTTCAGGGTTTGGGGTTTGATTGTTCTTTTGTTTTTACAGTATTTGGGGTGTCACTGGCTCACCCTAAGAAATTGCTGCTGTCTTGGCTCGTTTCTGTTTGCTCTGCTGTCTGGCTCTCCTGTACAGCCTTTTAAAGTCCCCGGCGTGGGTCTCCGCGGGGGTTTCCGTTGCTCCTCCTCAGAGTCCTTCTCTCCGGGCTCCTACCTGCTGATGTGGCTTGCCACGTGTTGCCCCGCTGTCCGGATGGTTTTAACAGAATGCAGGCTCCGTTAATTTACGTTTATTCTTTTTTTTTTAAATTTATTACTTAAACTGGGGTTTTGTTTGAACTATATTATATTGTGTGTCAATAATTGTAGTAATTGCTTTTTCCTTAATTTAGATTGAATGTGTTTGTTGTGGTTACAGTAGTATTGGGACTGCAATTTTGTGTGCTTATTTGTGTTTTTTCTGTAAGACAGGTGCTGAGGGCCTCGGAGCAACAGCGGTACCCTAGTGGTGGTCCCGTTTTTCACCTTTTTGTTTGCTATGTCATAGTGGTGTGTAGTTTTGGATCCTCCCCCTTTTCATTACCGTTGTCGTGGTAAGCCCACAGCCCTGTTCTGGTTTCCTTTTTTTCTTTAGCAGTTCCCATACTTCTGACTAATATATATTTGGAAATCCTGTTCTCTTGTCCTGTGGACTTTATTCGAACCATGTGCCCCTAGTAGTAGGTTGGTCCTGTATATTTAAGGCTCTAGGGTGTAAGTCCCAGATGGTGTTGTCTGGTAAATACCTTCCCCACTCGCTTTGTCACAGTAAGTACAACTTATAAATGTAAAAATGTTTCAGTCTCTTGTGCAAAGCACTCAAAGTCTCTTATTCACACAAATCCACATGACAGCACCTTAATCCTCTAATTGCTGCTATGTGGGCGGCAATAAAAGCTGCACCCGCGACGTGGAGAGGCTTCTTTGCAGCTGTGGGTCACCGCTAGAGATGGGATTTATGGCTCTTTGGAGGGAGCCAGATCTTTAAGATCCGTTCATTTCAAAGAGCCATTCAAAAGACTGGCTTATTTTTATTTTTATTCACTTTTAAGAAGCCAGCCTGGGGTTAATTCATTTTATCCTGGAAATAATCCCAGGGAGGAATGATGGGCTGAGATTTGGATAAGAATAATTTCCAACTCAGATATCCCACCAATATTTGAGTTTGAATTATTCTGAAATATTCATTATAGCTTCATTTGACGTGTGGACAAGATTTTAAAGTCTGATATGGATTCATTGTAAATATTCCACTGCCATATTCCTCTGAGTTGACAGTGAGATCACTATTTACCCTTTGTATAAAGTGTGTCAGTGGCAGCTCGCCTATAGAGGGCGCCATCCTCCCGCCGACCTGCCTCCCTGTTTTGTTTTGTTTTTTTTAAACTTTTTTTTTTAATAATCTTTGTCATTTTGAGAAATAATGTTAATAATGTTATTTGCATTCGTAAAATGTATTTACTTTAGAATCCTGCGTACTTATATCTTCATTCACTTTCATGTTCAACGTTATCATTTTGGTGAAGTAGGTGTCTTCCCTAGGGCTACAGTTCACTCAGCACAACAAGCCTGAATTTTTAGCCAATGGTTCCCCCGTTCAAAGAAGTCAGAATGGATAAAAAAAACACGAGCGAGCAAGAGTGCATATGAACAACTGTGTGAAGCTAGCCATGCTAGGCTGAATTAGCATTGCCGCACAGCTTGATGAGGGACACCGCATTGCTGTAAGAAGGCACAATGAGGTGGACAGGAGGAGGTGGACAGGAATCGTCATATTTTGTCAAAGATCCTCGATGCTGTGAAATTTTGTGGTGCCTTTGAACTTGCTCTGCGTGGTCACGATGAGATCAGAAAATCCAGGCATTTTCCGAGGTCTAATTGATCTCATGGCCTCCATTGACCATGAGTTGGAGGTGCACCTGGAAAACGCCAGTTTTCAAAGACACTTCGAAGACCGTGCAAAATGAACTGTTGGATTGCATGCTGTCAGTTCTCAGAGACTGCGTTTTGGAAGAGGTGAAACAAGCAGACTACATTGCCATTCAGGCAGACGAGACAACCGATGTCTGCACTCATTGCCAGCTTGTGTTTTTGATAAGGTACATAGAAGGCAACAATAACATCAAAGAACACTTCTTTGAGTTCATCGCGCTTCCAAATGCGACTGCTGAGACGATTGCCGCTGCGCTTTTGGAAAGGCTGAGACTGTCCTTCCCGCAGGACACGAGAGAAAACTAATTGCTCAGGCCTATGATGGTGCTGCAGTGATGAGGGTGCTACATATGGAGTGCAACGTAAAGTTCAAGATGTCTATGGGAGTGCCTACTACATTAACTGTTTTGGGCATCAGTTGAACCTCATCATGCAGCAGACAACATCCCATATTGAGCAGATTGGCCAGTTTTTTTTTTCAGTCATTGGGGGATTTTCTTCTTTTTTCCACAAGTCTTTCAAACGAACGGCAGTGCTGGATGAAGTGGTGGGAACAACAACTTCAACAACGCAATGGAACTTCCACAGTCATGCTGTTAACACAGTTTACGAGCACAAAGATTAACTGGTTAGTGCTTCTAAACCATTCAAGACAGAGGAGACTTTGATGCCATACCGAAGAGAGAGGCCGGGGGTTTATTGAGAATGTTGGAAGACAAGGCTTTCTGTTTTTTGCTGGCATTATTTCACAAAATCATGCCACATGTAGACATGCTGTTTAACCAGCTGCAGAAGAGGAACATAGACTCTGTCTTCATCACAGAGATCACCCAGAAGTTCACTCAAAGTATACAGGCCATCGGGTAAGCTATGATTTTACATATTTGCTTAAAACATGCTTAGATGTATGGAAGATATTAACCAGGTTAAAGCAAGTTTAATCATTGGGTTGTCCATGTAAAGCATAAACTAAGTGTGGAAAGAAACAGGTGCACTCACCAATACTCCCACAGGTGTACTTGGTTCACCCCTTGTTGTCCCTGAGGTGTCCACTTGAATGCTTAGAAGTGGCCAGAACAGACATGGAGAGGATGGGCTGTCTATATGATATGTGGAGATGGGCTCCTGCAGTAAAGGGAAGAAGGGTTGTCTATGTATGGTATGAAACATTTAAGGTGATGACGTCATGTTTGGAAAACAGGACAAAAAGGGGTACACGTGGGATGTGCGGCAGTCATTGCAAACCGACTCAGGCTTTGCAAACTCTGGCTTCCCTGCAAGTGATAATAAAGTCTTGATCATTCAAACTGCGGCCTTCCACAACTCTCTTACTTTTGTTAAGATATGCGTTAGCCACCACATAATTTGGCGTCACAAACAGGATTGAAGAAAAGGGGCCAAGACGACTGCTTCGCTGCAGGGTGGCGTCTGCACAGACCACACTACGAGTGGCCACTCATTATAAAAAGGTAAGCAACGTTCTTGCCTATTAGTTATAGAAAACTGTGTGATCTGTGCTTGTCCCATCCTAATGCTAAGCAGTAAGTCAAGTGTCTCTCCAAGAAACAAACCATTGCGTAAAGAAAAAGAGGTGGCCGGAGGCCGGGAATGAGTGCTCAAGTCATGGTTATTGTAGTTTACTAACAAACTATGATTCTCTGTGATATACTGAATTGACTTACCATAATGCTCTGTGGTTTACTAAATTGCTGAATCCTGTGGAAATCCTTTGTACTACACATTAGAGCAGGGGTCTCCACCGATCACTACCTCCATCTGCACTCTTTGTCACTTTATTAACAACCAATAGTTACCGTCACTTTAATAACCACTGTCA
>JAOYML010028118.1:0-11870 GCA_027122555.1 Urophycis chuss
GTATGTACCCCTTACCCCTTTGTTTCAAGGGCCAAGGGGAAGGGGAAGGGGAAGGGCTAAGATAGAGAATTGAGATTGGGCCAAGGTCCTCCTTTTCTTCAGGTAGCCAATAGCCTGATGATTGATATGCTTGGAACTGCTTGAAACTAATAAAATATGTGCCTCTGTCAGAAAAAAAACAGCTCACGACCGTACCATCATGATGGCATATTAAGTCTAGGAAACTTAAATGAAGGACATAAAGGCAGGGACATCCTTTTCTTTCGCTTTAGATGAGTCAACAGATGGTTGCCATGTCTCAGTCTGGTGGTGCACTGCAGGGAACACACTCGTGAGGAAAGTCTTGCTGTTTTAACAATCAAGGGATCAACAAGAGGAGAGGATTTATTTAATTATTTCAAGGAGTTCCCTAAAGAAAAATAATCTAGCGATGGATAATAACTATGTCATTATGAAGAATAGATACACATTCCATATTTATTTTTTGTTTTTTTTAATATTTTGTGATATCAGTAGAAATGTTTACTTTTAGTATTACAAATGTCTTGTCATGCCTGTTGTGCCTGTGCACTTTATCCATATTTTGACGTTGACAAGATTATTAGATTATTATACTGTATATAGTGCTTTTGGTAGTTGATTTTTGATTATCAACAGGCAGAGATCACAATGCCTATGGACTCAATATGTATTTTGGATATACCTACAACCAATCAGAGCATAACAATCACAACTACAGAGAAAATAGTTATGATTGGTCTGACAAGGACTGGGTCTGCTGGAAATAAAACATGATCATATTTCCCTGGTTCCAAGTCTAATGAAATTCCTTAATTTAAAAGATAAAGCACATTTGAATTATCTAATGCAAGGTTGCTGTATGAGTTGAGGCCAGCAGACTTACCTGCACTATACTGCTAATGACCATGGGTAGCATGTTGAGAGGAAAACGCAGGATATTGAAGAGTGCCAGTGATACAAAGACCTTTTGGGCATCCAGCACATTGCTCTCATCGATCAGCACATACACGGTAAAGGTGGACAAGGCAACCTGTAGTACCAGAGATGGAGAAGTAGAGAGTTAAAAGAAAACGTTACAATTCAAGTTAATACATTATTAATATGTTGCATGAGCCTATATTGCAATCACTGGTATTACCTCTTGCTGGGGCAATTGTATTCCAATAACAAGCAATTGCAATGTCATGTATCCATTTACTTTCCTATCATTAATCTATAGATGACTGGAATGGAATGTATACATTTACCAACCCAATGATAAATGTACACTTTCAGAGCAAATATGAAGAGTATACTGGTTAATATGTATTGTCCCACATACCGTACATGTACATCACTGAACTTATCTCTATAGATTTCCGGCTATGTATTTTCATACTGTATGCATGCTACATGTGCATTTCAGCCTAATGTTTTAAGTGGTTTAAATGCTTGAAAATAATCAATTAGCTTAGCAGGGTTTGCCACAGCTGTCCATTGGCAGGCTGCACCTTATTCACCAAATGACGTACAACAACTACATTTTTCACCATATATATTACCCTGCTCGTCTGTTCATGTCATCTACATTCAATTTGACAATTTGATATCATAATATAATCCATCTATGACATGAAACAGTGGCTTGTCTCTGAGAAGACTGAGAGCACTCCATACTGAATGATGCGTTTCAGTACATGGAGAAAATGTGGCACATTCAATTTCACTGAACAGTGAAACAACAATATAGAATGTGATCTACTTATAAAAGTATTGGATAAGGCCACTGCTATTACAAAAAGTGGTTATGAAACAAACAATAAGGACATTTATTGAAAGCAGCACAGAAGGATCAAACCACCAGCCTCACAAAAAGAATATGTATACATGGCTATATACGTATTTATTCTAGAATCCAAGCAATACTGTGGTAGCACTCATTTTAGCACCCCCTTCCTCCCAATGTCCCACCATTACACATGCACAAGACTAAATGTCTTTCTATCAAAGATTTGTTGGACATTCAAGGTCAACCCTTAACCCTTTAAAGAAACCATGATCTGCCCGATTACATTTACTCACGTCTTAACTTTCTTTACTTTAAGCAAAAGGTCCTATAGTCATTATAGGAAAACTCCAGGATTTTCAACCTTCACCTGTATTTAGTAGGATGCAGTGGTGAGCGGTGACCTTTTATTGTGGTCATGCTGAATTGTCAATATCGTGCATGGTATTTATTTATTAATTATTATTATTTATTAATAAAAAATATAATATGGTTTTTAACTACTATATCAACTCGATTTGACACTCTCACACTCACACTTGCCCCATGTTACCAACAACAATGTGTTGGAATTTACAGTGTATGTAGGCTAAATGAAAGCAGAAATATTCGGCACTGACATGACGCTTGATGCGCCCACACAATGTAACCAGCGTGGTCAATCAAATGACAAGTCTCAAACAAGTTCAAACAAGTCAGTTTTGCGCATGCACATTGGCAGATAAGCTGCTTCATTCATCAAGCCAAAGGTAAAAGAAAAGCATGTATTTCTTTGTAGGAATACTTTCAATAATGTCTAAACTTGTAGAAATCTGACCCGGTCAGTGGCAAAAACACACATAAGCAGATTAAGGTAAGACAGAAATGACTGGAGGACAGGATTTCCCCATGATTAAATCATAATTGAGGCGGCAGTAGCTCAGTGGGTAGAGTGGGTGGACAGAGCGGGTCATCCACTAACTGTAGGGTCGGCAGTTCGATCCCCCTGATCCCCCTCCTCCAACTGTGTCTACATGTCGAACCCCACAAAATGTAGTGATTGTAAATCACTTTGGACAAAGGTGTCTGCTAAATGTCCCCTTTTATAATTGCCTACACTACAAGAATCTGGCGATCTCAAGAGAGCACAAGTCTGCCAAAGAGTGATCATATGGCCATAATAGCAATATATGTTGGTCATATTCATTTTTGTATAAGTGAAGGCTATAGTTTAATAAACACAGCTATAGTGATTTTACTCAGAAGAGTGAATCCAACACTGGCCAAATCAAATCTGCTGCTTTTGCCCCTGACATTAATTTATAACATTCTAGTAGAATAATGTGTCACTGTAGATCAGATCTGACAAAATCAAAATAGTCTGAAATGACAAGGTCTGAAATTCAGTTTCAGTCAATAGAACAAGGATTTTCTTTGCATGATATTTCAGATTATCTAAGGATACAAGCTATTGTCTGGATGTTGTCTCTGACATCAACATCGGGTCATAAGTAATTTGGTGTGAGCTTGGCATTAGTGGGTAGAGTACTAATTTTAGCATGACGTCATCATTGTATACTGAGAAAATCGGTAGAGTTATTTTCTGGAAGTGTTGTATCTATCCCGGTTCTATTCTATTTCACACAAGACCACTAAACAACAAGGCTCAGCATTCAGATTATGCTCAATTTACCAGGAACGGGGCGCAGACCCATGTGAAGGTAGACACCGCTCCAAGGTAGGCAGCCTTCTTAAGGACATTCAGCTCACTCTCACGGATAGCAGACACCTTGTCTTTGAATGCCAGCTCCCAGGCATACAGCTTCAGCACCTTTATGCCATTGAGCAACTCATTCATAAGCTTGATCCGGTTATCCTTACTCTTCATTTGCGCTACCTGTAAACACAAACAGTAAATATTAATATATGGTCTTCCCTACAATTCTGAAATGCAACTATGGTTTAGCTTAATTTTTGCTTCAAATATTTTGTAAAAACAAGACATAATCTCCCACCTGGTAGGTTTTAGTTTTCATGGCAATTACAGCATTTACAGGCACCATCATAACCATCACTGCTACTCCTGCTAAAACCGATGGACCAAGATTCTGTACACAATGGAAATCGGGAAACATATGGGCAGGGTGTTGAATCCCTATGCAAGTTTGGGTCTGCTGATGCCACCCTCCAGCACAACACATAGAAAAGTGCAATGGCAACTATTAAGTTGTACACTAGGCAGCTGTGAATATGTTATTAAGTTAAAGGTTCTTGAACTCCACAAAAACAGCCAGCAGCATTCATTGTGTTGTTTGACCAGTCAAATGTATTGCTGATGTACCATGAGGAAACTATAAATACCAGGGTACACAATGTGTTAGACTAGTAACATTCTTATCTGGTAATCTTGAGCAACAACAAAATCACCTCGCCTTATCGCCTAAATTTAATCAATATGGCTCTAAGGCTATAAAAAATGTGTACTTTAGTGAGAAGCAATGGCTAGGCAGTTTTTGGTTAATATTATGATTTGCTAAACTTTTTAGGTGGAATTATTTAGCAAATGTTCATAACCAATATTAAATCAACAAAAAGCAGCATTCTCCGAAATGTTCTTAGGACCCCTGCAATCCACAAAGCACCCCAAGGGGTGCGCATACCCCCATTTGGGATACTATCATAATGAATAAATGGCAAACTTATATTTTATAAACTTTTACTACACGGCAATGCAATCCATACCTGCCAGAGGAAATAAAGGGCCAGAATGACCTGCAGTGGAGCAGACCAGATCATGTTGATGTAAGTGATGAGGTCCATGAAGCGTTGGGCATCCACTGACATTAGGTTGACAATTTCACCTACAGTGGAGGTACGTCGTGCTGTGTTGCTGATTACCAGAGCCTAAATGTAAATGAAGGGAGAAATTTGATGTTATGGAGTCAAATTTAAAAAACAAATTAATTGGCAAAATAAAATCGTTGAAATACGATTCAGATACACATTCAGATGAGAATTCTACACACTCAACTAATCAACCAATGGGGAGAGAAGGATTCCCTTACTCGTCTCTGAGAACTGTATGGGTTGCCAAATCTGCTGTTTTAAATAAGAATGAATGAAATGCTATGGGTGTCGGTTGGCATCCAAATGAGAAGTGGCACTCAAAGACAGCTCGCTCACTCTGTGGAATAGTCATATGTATGTCTGTGCGTCCCCAGCTGTCAATAATGTCGCCTTGCCCCCCTCTGCCCTGTCGGCCATGACAGTTGGCAGGGAGTTCTTCAGACCTGACGATGAGGAGAAGGTACTCCGGTGGCATCCTCCAGCTGTGCCAGCGGGACGCGGGGGCTATCATGGGTCACCAGGCGATGTGGCCGTCCCACACTTCGGTCCTGGACCGTGACAGGGTGGGTCTCATCCAGGGCCCGCTGGTCACTAATGGGCCCTTCAGGCCGCGATTTGCAGAGGTCCTTGCCCACCAGCACTCAGTAAGTGAAAACAGGGGCCTAGTCTCATGGACACATCTCACCAGGCCAGCAGGAAGGGGGATCGCTGAAGCTTCCACCGTAGCATGCCTCCTCCTCCACTACGACTACCACCACTGCAGTGGTCAGCCACGAATAAATAAAGGTAAACAACACCGAACGGCAGTACATCTTTGAAGGGCTTTGCCCTATATCGTGTGCACTAGTCCCCTAGACCATTGGCTCCCAACCTTTTTTCTTTAGAGCCCCTGTGATGTTATACAAGTCAATGACCAGACAGAGTATTAGGAAAGTTTGTTGTTTACTTAAAGGTTCTGGGCAAGCATACATCTGTACTGTACTATGGAAGATATTAACCAAGTTAAAGTGAGTATAATCATTGGATTGTCCATGTAAAGCATGAACTAAATGTGGAAAGAAACAGAGGCGCACTCATAAATACTCCCCTTGGTTCACCCCTTGTTATCTCTGGGGTGTCCACTTGAATGCTTAGAAGTGGCCAGAACAGACATGGGGAAGATGAGCTGACTATATGACATGTGGAGATGGGCTCCAGCAGTAAAGGTAGGAAGGGCCGTCTCTGTATGGTATGGAATGTTTAAGGTGATAACATGTTTGGACAAAAAGGGGCACACCGGGGATGTGTGGCAGTCACTTTGCAAAGCGACTCAGGCTTTGTGTTGCTTCACTGCAAGTGATAATAAAGTCTTGATCATTCAAACTACAGCCTTCCTGAACCCTCTTACTACGTCACTTACAAATGTTACACCTCATGAACATTACAGCCCCCTGTACTTGTATCTAAAAAAAGCTATTTTAACAACCAACACCGACACCCAAACATCCAAAAGAATATTGATTAATTATCAGCTTAATAATTGATTAATCAGCACCGCTGATTAACACAGCTCTATCCTAGATCTGGATATGTAAAGCTCCCCATAACATTTTCTCAAGTTTGTGCACATGATGTTCACTTCAGGGTCCTGCATCCATTTGTTTGTCTCATTGTTGAGTGAATGTGCCTGCTAGGTATGCCGTTTTGATCCAACACACAGTGGTCAAGTGAGATCTTGCAAGAATTCCTTTTTTTCCCCCCAGTAGTTCCATAAAATGCACAAGCAACAACCAGTGTACCTCTGTGTGTAACAGCAGTGTTTGATCTACTTCTCATCCAGCTGGGCAAAAGCCTTAATGAAGTTTACAACTTTAACGACAGTTGCCAGCTGCCAGGGTGTCACTGAGGTCTTCCGAAAGGTTTTTACTGAACAACGCTTGGCGATCATGCAGTGATCATGCAGTGGAAAATTGTGCACAAGAACAAGATTGTGAACAAGATTCTCATAGGGCAGATTTGTGGATGAGATCTGGATTCTTTTTGAATGTGTATATTGCTTTTTCCCCTCAAAGAAAGTCCTGACCTTCAACAATAGCCTCTGGGTGTTTTTCATTCCAAGATGTGTCCTCACTGTCAAGCTATAGCCTTACTTTCTTATTTGATACTTAATCAGAACTGTTTTATTTTCTCTTACATTTTGTTGACTGCATGAAAAACAATCAACTAGATAGGTGACCTGACGACACTGACAAAGGTCCTAAAGGTGTGGCCTGCTATGTAGGCTACATTGTATTTAAAATTTATATTTTTAAATAATTTTATTTTTAAACAGACTCATGAATATATTATCCATTAAGTGTGTTATTATATTATGTAAGGTCAAAATTAAAAAAAAAATGTGACAACCTCAAAGCTGACAAAGCCTTGCTGTGATATTTGGGTTGGGAACCACTGCCCGAGACCCCAACTTCTACCCCTCCTCACTACAGTCGGTTGGCTGTAAGGATAGGATGGGGCTGTCAGCGATGCTCGGCGCACGGCTCTCGCTGGTTTTTGAGTGGCATGGCCACTCGCTTGCTGTAGGCCGGCCCTCCGCTGTAGTTTCTTCGGTTGCAGATGAGCTTAGGGTCACACACTGTGTTAAGGAGGTAGGGGTTGAGGAATACAGCATATTCCTAGACAGTGCTACGCATAGCAGACAAGGTAAGTAGGGTAGCAGGACCCCTTTGTGACTATCGCTCAGGCGTCCAGAGAAAAGAGTTGTTTTCTACCTCGACAATTTACTGATCCTGAGTCACTGAGCCAGAGGAAAGAGCGAGAAGATACACTATGACAGTGATAGATCATCTCTCCTTCTTGGGCTTCACCATTAATTGGGAGAACGGCCGACGGCTTCATAGCCAGGCTTGGATGACAGTGAGGCTCTTGCCTCCTGTTGGTGCTTACCCAGTTTTGTGCAGGCAGAAGAGTGGCAGTTCTATCTATCATGCAGCTTGTGGGGCTGATGGCAGCTTCCCACCTGGTGGTTCCTCTGGGTCTGCTGTTTCTGCGCAAGCTGAAGCAGTGTTTTGCTTGTTTACTCGAGGTTGGATCCCAGGCAAAAAGGGTAAAGGGAGTATTTAGCAGACACTTTTGTCCAAAGCAACTTACATTTGTACATTTGTGGGGTTCGACATTGGACATGTGGACAGTTGGAGGAGGGGGATCAGGGGGATCAAGGGGATCGAACCGCCGACCCTGCAGTTAGTGGACGACACGCTCTGTCCGCCCGCTCTACCCACTGAGCTATTGTCGCCCAGGTGACACAAACTCGAACCTGGAACACTGGGGAAACACCTGGAACACTGGGGAAGCCTCCCTGCACTCTTCCAGGGGATTCCCCTAGGAAGAGTTCAATCTTACGTGGTGGTCTATATGGACACCTCGTTGACTGGTTAGGGGGAGGGGGAAACATGCCTATTCTACTCGGTCAGAGGTGGGTGGCTGGCAGCCCTTGCTACACATACAAATGTATTTAAATTGTATTGTATTGTTTTTACATTTCTCTCACCTAATATTCGGCCACCACAATCAGACCAGACAGGACATTGTCTCAGTGGTGGCCTACATGAACAAATGAGGAGGGGCGGAGGGGTAGAGAAGTGTGCTCCTCTGCCCTCCACCAAGCAGCGTTTGAGCTCTGGCTATGGGCTCATCAGAACCTGCTCAGCCTAAGAACTCTGCATATCGCAGGCGCCCAGAACTTGCAGGTAGACATCAACTCAAATCTTGCATTGGCCCTCACGGAGACGAGTAGTGGTTCCATCCCGACATTATCAGACTGATCAGGCAGAGGTTGGGGAAGGCTCAGGTGGACCTTTTTGTATCCAGAACACCCATTGCAGAATGTGATTCTCTCTCAGCCCACAGTATTTTCCTCCATTGAGGGTGGACGGGGCACACACACAGTGGGCCGTCTTGTACCTGTTATTGCTGCTTCAGCTGATTCACCCCCTTCTTGAGCAGATCAGACAGGAGGAACAGACCCTCATTCTGGTGGTCAACGAGAGGTGCTTCAGCCCTGAGGTTCCAAGAGCTTGCAGTGCTTTGGGCACCGTAGCTGCTGATGAACAGAAACTGGCCTTGTTGGTTTGACTTCTGAGAGGTTGATTCTACAGGGCAGAGGGCTGCCTGCAGCCATGGATGGCATCATTACTATTGTATTGAGTGCCCGCGTGCCTTCCACTTTCTCCCTCTACACAGCGTAGTGGGGCAGTTTCTCCAAGTGGTGTAACAGCAATCACGTTATCACGTTTCGGCTGGCCATGTAGGCTGTGATGGTAAACAGATTTTTTGTCACCCCCTGGTCAAGAAATTGTGTGAGGCTAGATGTGTTAAATCCCATGTGCTTAAGCAACACTGGGATAAAACTGAGTTTTCAGTGGGTTATCCAGGCACCCTTTCCAGCCTTTGTCTCAAGCCTCTTTGGATGCTTTAAGACAGTGCTTTTAATGGCTTTGGTTTCTGCCTTGTTACTTAACAAGTACAGCTCTTTTGCACTGCTTAGACCTAATCCTGCGTTCCTCCCCAAGAACATCAGTAGCTCTTTTTGGTCGAGGGATACTGTGCTTATGGCTTTCCACCCCCTGCCTCATTCTAGTGAGCTGGAGACGGAGCCGCATCTTTTGTTTCCAGTGTGGGCTTTGGCAAGGTACGTATAATGCTTGTTGGCATTCAGAACCACACAATAGTTGTTTGTATGAGGGGGGCCATGCTCTCTCTATCAGCGTCTTTCATTCTTGACATGTGCGGCTGTTTGCTTAGTCTACACTTGGCAGGGCTTAGCGCCACTGCTGGGTGTTGGAGCTCACTCTTCACTGCTACGGCTTTATTTACCAGGAGCTCCCTCAGCCACTCTATGTATAGGCTTGGCTCTCAGAGATGTTACATTTCATTATGTTGTTCTCTGCTTTAGCCTCGCTCTCCTGTCACTTAGTGGTGATTGAGAGTGACTGGCTTTTATTGCTTGTTTGTAACCGGCATTGTTCATACCAGGGATTAGAAACGCTTCAAAGAACGAAAACGAAAACCGATAAAGAACGAAATTTTGTGATGAACGTAATCGAAAACAGGAACAAAAACAATTTCAGCTGTTCCGGAGTGAAAACAATATTTAAAATTTTTAATAACCGGTTAACGTTAGGTTACGTTATTTTTCGTTCCAAATAACTTGAAATATTGTGGAAATTAAAATATTGTTGAAATACATTTCTATTCCGCAAGTGATAGGCTTGGCTACCTGGCCGTTCAATGTTCCCCAGACCACCTGGCTGAAGTGAAACTACTATTGTTGACACTAGCGAGTAGCCTAACAGGTCCATATCTTCCTGGCCCTATGCAACTTCACAGTGGTAAGATGCTACATCCAATGTTACATGCCCTTACATTTTCCTAATGATAAATACTGAAAGTGTGTGAAACGGACTTCAGTTTGAAAGAAATGGCCATGTTTGTGTTTAAATGGTAGCCTACTGCAGCCTAATTTCAAAATGTTGCCGACTGTCGGAAAGGAACCTTTTGTACGTAAACAAATAACATTTAACTGCAAGGTGATGCAATGTTGCTGCTCTGCACCGCATTGTATATACAGTGCCATGGGAAATGTGTGCAGTGTGATTTGTATTTTTTTTTAATTTTCTCAGTACTGACGACCTATGCACTAAGGGTTGATGCATGTCTTTGAAGGGGGCATGTGCATTACTGAGCAAATGTTCTAGTTTGTTAGGTCATTTGTTTTGCTTGTCATTGCTTGTACCTTTCTGTAGACTGCGCCAATGACTGCTGTGCGCAGACGCATGCCTGTGACAAAACAGACGTGGAAGTACTTCTGTAAGATGAGTGACTGTAAGGAGGTGCACATGAAAAGTAGTGCAGTGTAAAAGTAACCCTGCCAGGCCGGAGCTTCAGCATTGTTGACAAAGTGAATAAGAAACCTGCGTGGGAAAAACAAAATGAAGGTCAATTAAAGCAAATCTTAACATTAAAGGTTGATACAATATATGGCTGACTAGGTACATTTTTCCAAATGAGGGTTAAACACTGTGCCTTACATATGTCCCATCTTTATAAAATATATTGACTAATAGAACCATTACATTGGACATCATTTTCTGAAATGTTTGGAATTTCCATGCTCCCCAAAAAAACTTTTTTATTCACCTTTTTGTGTTTTTTTTTTCTGATTATGAAGAATATTTGAACAAATGTGTTGACATTGCTGATCATTTTTCATTTAAAACACATGCATAAAATAATGGAGTAACTAAATAACATGTCCACTTCACCAAATATATCAGATAAATTGAATAGATTAATAAAATCATGTATTCCAATAGGTCTATTGTCGTCTTGACTGTATTTGTTTGAATTATTGTTTAGTTTTTGTGCCTAAATATTGAAATATTGTTTTATTGCCAAAATATATTACGTAAAAAAATATTTACCATTAACGTGTATTAATGCCTTCTTATGTTTTGCTGCTTCCCTCGTTCCTGTCTTTTATTGCTTACTACCTCCAGGGCACCTATCTTTGCATCTTATGTTGGCATTTTGAGATATTTGACAACCTGATAAACAAGGTCTTCAGTGACATAGATCAAATAAATTCATAAATTATTTTTTTATGTTCCGAATCAGAATCGTTTACATATATATATACCTATAATGATGTCATTTTTTTTCGTTCTTTAACAAGATTTCTAAACACAATATGATTGGTGTTACATTCATAAATCAAGGAAAGACGCATAGAATCCAAGATAGTTTACTTAAACTGAGCAGTCAGTATACATGGCATTCTCTGTACACATTCTCCTCTGCCTTTTTCTATCGTTCCCAGTTTACACAATTACACAGCACCACCTAGTGGTTGTAAACTCGAATGAATTGCAAACACAAATCTACGTTTCCGGGATATGGATCTGGTCGCCAAATTTCCAAACTTTTTACCAGGACAATCAGGAGATAAGCGTTTGATTTAAAAATATAATAATACCCAAACCCTAGAAAAACAATAGGTATCCACAGATACCTCTGCAAATACCTAAATATTGAGTATATATATATTAATAAAAAAGCTGCTACATAATGTAGCCTACAGTGCTTTTGTAATGTTTGATGACAAGATAGAGACATAAGATTCTTTGCCTATGGGCATAAGAACAAGCTGCGACTTCCCTTCAGTAGTCTGTCGGAGGAGTTCATGGTTACCCGTGCAAGAGAGGTGCTGCTGTATAGAGAC
>JAOYML010034835.1:0-11689 GCA_027122555.1 Urophycis chuss
GTGTGTGTGTGTGTGTGTGTGTGTGTGTGTGTGTGTGTGTGTGTGTGTGTGCGTGTGTGTGAGTGTGTGTGTGTGTGAGTGCGTGTGTGTGTGTGTGTGTGTGCGTGCGTGCGTGTGTGTGTGTTTGTGCAGGGGGGGGGATGATACACCGTGTACGCGGAAGACTACATATGATGAAAACGGAAAAGGGAATATTTGATACTGTAGATACACGATGCTGGCGTGCATACATAACCGTACACACAGAAGTCATATACAGGTGGGCGCCAAAAGGAGGCGGCTGCAGTCGGCGGTGTCAAAGGGAACGCCGGTGAATCACAGAACGGACTCCGCTCACAGGGGTGTCATCGTAGGACAAACATGATACGCCACCTCTTATGGATCTATTAGGGCTTTTAATCTGGGCCGGTGATGATGAACGGCCCTAACCTGGCACCGGTGCCCATGAAAGGGATAAATATCTGTGTCCGCTTGTGGCTCTGTCCAAGACCAATAATTCAAATTGAGAGGCTGTAATGGATTTCAAACGCGCAGATGTACCCGCACCTCTGGACTACCAAATTTTGGCACTTTCACTGTCATCTTTGGGATTTTGCTAATAATTTTTTCTTTGAGGAAAATGTTCAAAAAATCAAAGGAAGGGGAAACGCTCCGCTGTCTCGCCATCACTTCTGCTAAGGTGGAACGCGAGGCAGGATGCCACTACATGTCAGGGAAGAACCAGAAAAGTGTCAGGAAGCATACAGACATATGTAATATCACTGTAAAATGTTATTTTGGCCAAAGAAAGTCATCACAGCTGTGTGCAGACTAGTACCTTTGGTATCCGCCTTCCTTTTATGAAGACGTTTTATTGGGCATATCGGCAGAAAGAACTATGTTGTCCTTGTCTTTGAGAAGCACATTCCTTGTGTGGCCAAGGTTCTCCTTTCCTTTTCAAGGGGAATTGTAGAGCTAAAAGGAGGATGGTGGAAAAAAGCCACAAAGAAAGTTCATTTTTTCATACAAGCGGCAAATACAAGCGGCATTAAAACCACTTGAACACAATCAGCCGCTGCTGGTAACGGTCAATAATAAATATTTTCTTTCCAAGATGCGATTATGGTCTCCAGACTCTTTCAGCTTGATTTATTTATCTGCTGCATTAACCTTCGCCGAGGTGTACAATTCCTTCCCGCCTTTGTAGTTTGCCTGACAGAAGTGGGGGGGAAAGGGAAGAATTCAGGCCTTGTTAGTCTATCTAAAGAAGCTGGAGCTCTGTCTTTTACCCAAAGGACCCATTAAACCTGGAAGAGGAAGTGACAAGGGCTTGGCAGACCAGAGGTGAGGCCGCCTCCCTCACCTAATAGCACACTCGTCATCAATTAAGTTGCTTTGTCAATTATCTGTACAGAAACTGAGCACCAATTGGTTTCCCTGATGGAAATCCCGATGGTTGTTCTGTTCATGCTATATTAACTTAAGCTCTTGTATTGTGTCACATAATATGTCATTGGATCATAATGACGCCTGGGCAAGCTTAAGGCCCTGTTCGCACTGGACACTTTTTAACAGCTAAGGGAGGGTATTTTCTCAATATTTTCAATGGGAACTTCGTGTTAAGCTTGCAGATGTTTAGGTTCCCATTTTTGGCAGAGTGCCCTGGATGCCCCAAGTTGAAAAAATATTAACTCCAGACAAAAGCACACAACATCATTGTAGGCTTAGATGTAGATGTTCCTTGGATATTTTTTTTCTGGGGATGTAGACATCAATGGAATGATCAAAAGCCGCCATGCTGTTCTCTTGCATACAAGAATTGTCTAGCATTCAGCCGATCGGCGCTTATACCTTCGGTGGCAGTAGTATAGCTTCCATTGTTGTCCAAAGGAAACAAAAATCAAACGGAGCCACAGAGACGCTCTGTGGCTTTGTTCAGCCGGAACCCATCCTGACAATTGATTCACCAATCGTATATCCCCCCACTAAAACATTTGTGTTAAGCATTGTCCCTTTGGATGGATCCATTGAAGCAGAACATCGATAAGGGCTGGCCTTATCTCTGTGAAGTTGGCAACAATTCAGTTGATTCAAGTTGGCGACAATACTTGGCATGCTGTTTAATTCCTTTAGGTTTCCAAGCACGCTTTGGGAGACATGGCGATGTGACATACAAGCTCTTCCCATAGGCCTATGTTGAAATTACACTTCTTATGTATTTTTACATAACGGTGACTGCGGCCTTGCTTGCAGTGTATGGTTGGCCGTTTAAAACCTTGACATCATGGTGAATTGGCCATGAAATCATCCAGCACTGATTCAAAGACGACGCTGAGATAAGTGTTTGAGTTTGATGGGTTTGACAAGACTCCGCCTCCTCCAGCTCTCCGGAGAACCTCTGGGCTCTCGTTATTATTTCTGTTCCTCTGATGAAGCAAAACTCTGGGCTTCCTTCAGGGAGGCACTGGTCCGTTTGATGTGACTTTTATACAGCGTATGTATATTTCATAACCATCTAATGTATTAATATTCACCAAAAACAGTCCAAAAAGGATTTAGTTCCTCTAAAAAAAGGAAAGTGGGCTAGGCTAGACTAAAAAGGCACATCCAAAAGATACTAAAAAAGATAACTGTAGAATTCAAGACCACTAGTGGACTTATGGCCGAAGCTCATCAGTGCAGATATCATTACAGTAATCACTATCATTATCTTGCATATACATTGGTCTGTGCAGTCATTGGTATATAACCGTCGCATGGCCAAGCCTCAAGAATCAGGAGAATGTAGTTTGAAAGGTTGATCATGGTTACAGACGATGGAGGCTGAATTCTTTTGAAAGACTTTGGCGTCAGCATTGCTATTGTTACTAATATACATAGCTAATAAACCAAGCAGATTGGTGTAGAGGTCAAGACTTCGAGGTGGCTCTGGATCAAAGGAGCGGATTCGTGGACAAATGCTGCTCGGGCACATGCTGAGGCCTGATCAACCTCAGCTGGGTCGCCTGAAGGAGGGTGTCTGATGATTCGTAAGAGCCGAAACACCCAATGAGATCAGGAACATCACTGATGATGTGCCCTAGCTTAGCATCGGAAGATGTATCATTACAACGGGGTATTTTGGATCTGTGATTAAGTACCAGAAAGTGACAATTTCGTCTGGCCTCCACCCAGACGTGATGAGACTGAATTAGCACAGACGTCATACCAAAACCTGCAAGTAGCTCATATGTTGTGAGGAATGATGAATGAAGCTGCATCAAGACACAATGAAACAATGTGAGTTCATAGGTAAGCTTATTTACCGATTACATTTGAAAGGCTTGGTGGTGATGTGTGTGCATGCAAATGTTGTTTGCCCTTCTCCTATTTATTCACTAATAAGACTCAATACCAAACATTCAAAGGAGTTTGGTGAATTGTGCTATCGTGTGGCTTGTGCACTTTGATTTTGTATTTCTTGTGTCAAATAATAGCGGCATGTCTTGCCACTGAGCCTGCATTGTTAAAACACGGGCAGACTTTGTTTCCAGCAAAATAACTGCAAAAAGGTTTTCAGTAATGCATAATAGATAATGTTCCCGTAATGCACAGCAAAGTGTTCTTCCAACACAGTAAAGCTTGCAGAGGTTGATCTGTTAGTATTTTCTGTATTTTGCATTTTTAATATCAGCATCATATTTATGGAAAGCCTAATAGCATAGCCGAATGGCCCGGAAAGACACACAAATAGCTCTGTTTTCAGTGCAGCTGTTGTCTTCGGGTTTAGCTAGAAAAACCATTCACAGTCACAATGCAAGCCAACGTAGCCTGGGAAAATGGTTGGATACTTATCAGATGATTGTCAGCCCTTTATGATCACCAACCATCCAAGCCAAATGTGGGCCGATTTCACAAGGCGGTGACCCTCACTAAAGACCAGAATGCAGAATGAAGTTGGTCCCACAACTCAGAAATAAGTGAAATGCTCAGCATATGCAGTATTCATACTGCATATCCCTCATACAGTATATGCTCATGGGAGCAGATGAACACAGAATGTTCAATGAGACATAAATGAAAGGCCCGCATTACTGCTAATACGGATGATAATTGCTTACTTGAGGGTTGGGGACTTGTGATTGGCTGAGAGGTAATTGGTGCACGAGATCCCCTACGAGAAGAAGTGAGTGGGATGAAGCCTTGAAGTCGCCTGACCCTTCACAACAGAGTTTGATGACACTCAACCCAAACCAAAGAGGACGTAGCGCATTGTATTTCACATGTTTCATGTTTCTACGGGGGGGGGGGGGATGCAATCACAAACGCATCCACAACAGAAGGTTCGGTGTGTAGGGATAATTTAGTTCTAAATTACTTTTCCCTAAAAAAAAAGGCTTTCCACGGAGCGGTGAGTTGAGGAAATGTGTAGGTTTAAGACGTACACGAGAGATTGATGTCAGGGCATTGTTTCCACTGATTTAGCAGTTTTGGAGAAGTTGTTGTTGGGTATTAGCAGGCAATCTGAGTGTGTTCGGGGCAAGACATTTCGCAACAAAGGAGATTTTCCTGAGAGGCGGTACCAGGGGACGGGGGAACATAGGGCTTACACTTTTTAATGAAGCCGCAGAAGCAACAATGTGGCCCACTACCACTTTCAATAGCTTGTGACAACCGGAGTCACTCAGCCAGAGCAGTGCTATCATGAAATAGTGAGGTATGTGCAGGAGTTGAATTCAGCATTGAGTTTGGCAACACAATCCGAGGCCTGAGCCTCACTTTAACTCGCATTCCCTGCTTATCCTTTTTTTCCCCTGTGGGTCCATTGATGGAAACAACCGATCGAAAACACTCTTAAAAGACAAAAAAGCATAGCCTTGAAAACTGTTACACACATATGAACGCGTTGTCTAAAAAAACATTCATTCTACGTGTATTTGACTGTTGTTTTCTGTGTCGGCTCTGTCGCAAACCGATTAACGATCGTGTGGTATAAGCGAGGAAAGCTATTAAGGGATTTGTATTATTTGCATTTGTTGTTGCTATTTATCCTGCATCTTATCAGGAAGTCAAATTAAGATTGAAATCTTTTCTTTGCAACTTTGCACCGAGTCATTAGCGAGCAATATTTCTGTAGTCCCTCAAAGAAATGAGTCATCACAGTCTTGAGATTTTGGTGAGGCGCCTCGCGCCTAACAAAACCTAAAGTAAGCCCAAGCCCCTCAGCTCCGAGCCTGGTCCGGTCACAGGGTGGCCACAACCACCGCTGTTACGGGGGCCTCGGGGGCCCGAGCCCCGTCCACGGACCTTGATCGCTGACCCGGAGTGGTCTTCCAGAGACCACCGCCTGCATGATTCACGGAGCCCTCGGGCGGGGCAGCGTGTAACACACTCTCTGCAGCCTATGTGGCTGCTTAGGGCCGGGCGGTCGATACACCCAGCGGTGCATGTCATTGTGTCTGGGGAGCGGCAGACAAAGGTTAATGAGAGGCTAAAGGCGAGCGCCCTCTACACCGCCTCAACGTAATTCCTGTCCATTCTTGACCCAAGGGGGTGGGGGGCGGGGGCGGGGACGGGGGGGGACGACACGTGGGCGGTTTGGTATACGGGCGACCGAGGGCAAAGCAATGGACACAAATTGCTTAAGTGATTTAGAAAATGAAGTCCTTATTTGGTCATCTGAGCCAGATCCACACCAGCCCATGTAAAAGTGTGTGTGTGTGTGTGTGCGTGCGTGTGTGTCTGTGTGTGTGCGCACGCTTCACCACGTTCCTCAAGTCCCAAGACAACAGGCTTAAGACCCCCTGAACACAGATAAAAGGTACAGTCTCAATCTGACAGAAATGGGAGCGGAGGAGGCAAACTGGAAATAGAAACTCCTACGCAGATGGTGGAAAAACCGGGAGAGACGAAGAGAAAGAACCAACGATGGATATGTAGAGAGAGAGAGAGAGGGGGGGCTCGAGCAAGGCAGAGGGAGGGAGGGAGGGAAGCCAGAGCATACTTAGTGGGCCCAGAGAGAAATACAGCAATGACAAGAGCTAGAGGAAAGGTCAAGGAGCAAAAGGAGTTGGTGCTCACCAAAAAAAGAAAGATCTCTTGTCTGTGGTGATGGGGCCTCGTCCCATGCTAATGATGCCAGGGGCCTCAGCCAGACCAGACTTTACTGCAACGCCCCAGTGCTTTCAATCCTCTGTAACTGCACTCCGCTCCACTCACTGGAGACCATCCTGCAGCCCAAACCCTTTTCTACTCTGCAGCCCAAACCCTTTTCTACTCTGCAGACCATGAAGATCGCTTCATGGGCTGCAATTTAAACAGGACTATATACAGAATATATATACTGTATATACTGTACATGCCACACGCCACTCTGACGCCACAGTGGTGGCGTCAGACCTTTTTTTTCTGCAGGTGCTTGGCACTTTACCGAGGGTGCTATGAAATGAAGGTGATGGCATATAAATATAAATAAATGATTTTCTTGGGGGTGCTATGGCTAATCCAGGGGGGACTGGACCCCCCCCCCCCCCCAGCACCGCCCCTGCATACATACGTCAGATTGAGAGTGTGCCTTTTTCATACTGCATATATATATATATATACAAAAGGGGGGATAATGGGTATGTATAGCTTAGTAAATGAACTGATTCCTTTAAAAGTGAATGAATCATAAGTGAAGAAGTGAATGCATCATTCCTGCCCACGTCCACCAGACTGTACAACTTGAGGCAGGAAGGACTAGACATGTACATGTACTTATTGTTGTTCATTTCTTCATGTCACTTTATCAACCTACATTGACGAATGATTTCATTTGCATTTTTTGCTGATGTTTCAAATCAATTATCTAGCAAGTCCCTACTACTACTACCACGACTGCTACCACCACTACTACTACTACTATTACTACTACTACTACTACTACTACTACTACGATTAGTACTACAGAAGATCTGCTCTCCTCCTCTGCACATGTGCAAACATTCTAACAGTGTAGGCAGAGAGCCACGAAATGTGTGGTCATGTGGACTTGTCTGTCTGTGTTCCAGCTGATACTGTCCGTGCACATACCGGCTATTGACCTGCATCGAAGGCGTGGTTTTCACTGAGCTCCGATGGCTGCAGCCTCTGCTGTTGCTGTGATTCCCCGCCAAAGGCCTGTGGCTTGGAAATTGAATTGTGTTGTTTTGTTTGGGTACTCTAGAGGAACAATCTAATTGTATGGGTCTGAAGGGAAATCCAGCTATGTACGATATATCCTATAGGCTATGACTCTATATACCCTATATTCTCAACAAACAACATAATTCCTACTTTTCCTTACAGAAACCTAGATTTGATTGTGCTCCTGGGTATTCACCACGCAGAATAATGTATTTTTATATTATTAGTTATTTAAAACAAATTGTCTGTTTATTTACAGAGTTATTGTTAAAGCTATAGCCTTACTCCCGGCATGTCCTACGTCAATTCTAACAGATGTTAGAAGTGTTAGAACAAATTCTAATATCCTGAATAAGTTCCACTTGATCAAAATAAACTGTTTGTTATCCCCGCAAGATTGTCAGACAAACACATTACCAGTGCAAGTCAATAGGTGGCATAGCTTAATGGCACAGGTGTGTCAAGCCTTGAGTAGCACTTGAAGCTGAGTGGTGAAAAGAGAGAGAGAGAGAGAGAGAGAGAGAGAGAGAGAGAGAGAGAGAGAGAGAGAGAGAGAGAGAGAGAGAGAGAGCGAGAGAGAGAGAGAGAGAGCAGGAGAGAGCAGGATTTAGAAAATGAACCACCCAAAATAAGCATCCTCACTCCTCGTTCACCCGCTTCTCTATGTTTCTCCACCATTGAGATGATAACAGTGTATGTGCAAACGTGATGGATTCTCAACATGGATTCCCCCAACCAATCAGGACGCCGTGATTGGTCAGAACTGTTGTTCTTACAGGAGTGTTTCACTCCTTCTTAGCAAACGAACGGCTGGCTATAGCATTCCAAAGAAATTAAATCTCACGTACAACACCTTTAGGTATTGAATTGGTTCTAAATGAAAATAAAAAACAGCATGAATCGTTACACTCACTTCATGTATTCAGATGAGTAATTTCCTACAGAATTGATTGGAATTTAGTTAGCATTATCCTCCCCACATACATTTAACAATGCTCACAGTGAGGAGCTTCACGCTGGGCAATTACAGCTCACATCATGGAGTACTGCTTCATAAATGTGTTGAAACGCCACCTCTGTTTCCACTTCGAAGATGCTTTATCTGTAAAGCGTTGTAACATATGATTTATAAATGAACTTATAAACCATTGTGTCATTATCTTATTCATCATTTATAGATTATTATGAATTGCTTACTAATGAGTATTCATGCAGGAACAATTCTTTGTAAATGATGGATTCACTTTGAATTCACTATTCACCACTACATTATTAACGTTTTGAAGTTGCTGTTATTCCAAAGTGACACCAAATTTTGGTGTCATGCATTCCAGTTCTAATCTCGAAAAACAACAGTTGTGCTTGAACTTATTCAGCTCTATTTGATGCGTTTTAAGGACCACTTTACTACGCAATGTGGAAGATTCATACTGTACATTTTTCAATATCCATCATGCTCACACATTGGTGTTCATGTGAGTAATGGTGCCGTGATGAACTGCAGGACAGTGCAAGAAACCCGTGTTGTGAAAACGAAAAGCCCATCTTTTCTGTCCTTGGGCTACTTTCTAAGTTGTGTTTGTTTGTGTGCGTGTGTGTGTGCAAGTGTCTGCGTGTGTATCCACGTGTGTGTGTGTGTGTGTGTGTATGTATGTGTTGACAGGAAGTGCAAAGATTAATTATAAATCGATGTCGTATAACCATTATGGCTATTCTTCTCCTCCATCACAAGCTGTGGTGACCTTTGACCCCATGTATGATTCATCATGACAGGTCACAAGAAGGGGAAAAGCTACATTTGTTATGACCACTGTAATAACCTTGATCTTTTTTGAGAGGTAAATGCTTCCCCACTTATGTGACACTGTGAACTTTCTAAAATCACCTTTCATCTGAATACTGTCTGCCGCAAAACACTTTAAATGGATTTTCCAAGAAGCAGCATTAAAGAAGATGCTAAGTGCTTCTGATATATTGTGGATTGTAAATGTTCCATTTGCCACAGATGGGTGATAAAATGAACCATACACCGACTATATGATGTGAAGTAATGCTGTGAATATAAAAACCTGAACATCTGCCAGTAACCAGATGTTGATGCACCCCACAGAATTAATGCAGAATTATAAATAGCCACTTGCAATTGTCTTCAAAATGGTATTGGTCCTAAGACTGGGATAATGAAATTAAAAGTACATTTTAGTATTGTCTTACTGGGTAAACTTGAATTTGAACAATGTGCCCATTGACACTGACCTAACTGCTATTTCTAAGAGTACAGCAGATAAATGAAATGCACATTTTGCAATAAGATAACATATCCTGCTGGAACAATAATCAGAATCAAAATTTCATATTGATAATACATTGCATATGTTGCATGGGTTTTCACATCTCATGCAGACCTTTCCAAACTGTCTGTTTGTCTGTCTGTCTGTCTGTCTATCAAACAAGGACTAAGTATCAAACCTCCATGATCAAAATGTGCACTACTATCACCGTAGCCTCTCAGCTAATTTATTTTCCCCTAGCAACGATTGTGTTGACTTGCCAGCACAAAGCTTGTCTTGTCCCTATGATGCCACGGCCCTGTGATCATCACACTGTTACTGTACCTGCAAAGGCTGATGCACAACAAAAGCCCTGGCTGCAAGAGATGCTGTACACCACTGAATAGAACTGGCCCTGGCAGCAGCCAGTGTATGCCAAGCCCAAAAGCAAGCACAGGCCATGCCATATGGAAATAAGTTGCATATACTAATTGGACAATTCTACTGGTGGTGCTACCCTACAAATGGAGGCATTCTTATGTTCTTTGTCTCGACAAAATGAGGGTCTTGTAAACGTTGTATGTGTTTGTTTGTTTGACTGCTGGGTTGCCTTTGTCTTAACAAGGAACATCTCAACTTAAACCTGCACTATGTATGTTTCCCCATGAGCAGTCTCTAGTGGCTGCAATGTAGCTACGGTTCTAGCTGTTTAATTTTCAGATGACCGTTTAGAAAGGGCAAACATAGACCAGAATAAAAATGGTCTATAGTGAAAAGTGCCATGGATGGATGGACTGGCGGATGAGAATGTTTTATTATCTAAGAAATTCGAAAAGTTCTGATGTTATTAATGGTGTAAATAGCTACAGTAGAAAAGTTAGACAATGCAGGTTTAATATTCTGGCCAGCGAAAAATATGATCCAAAATTATTGATGATTATGAAGACAGGAAAACAACTTTGGTTTCAGATTCTGGAACCATTGCTCGTTTATCTCTCAGGCCATTAGGCAGGATCCTGAAGGACAGGGCTTGAAGCACGTAGGCTACAGCAAAAACACCTCAAAGTGGGGGTGTAAAGTTTAAACACGCCCAAGATGCATTGCGTCAAAGATCTAATCAGTGAAACGAATCCCTGGAGGAATCCGACACTCAATTGGCCACCTTGGCTCTGAAATGTAACTACTGGACCAGCCCTCGTCAGGAGCAGGTGCTCGGTGTGCATACCGCAGATAAGCAGGCTTGCTAACCGCCTCACGCCGGCTGCATTCTTCCTGTGTGACCAAAGTGCTTGTTTTTTTGTTTTTTTAAACACTACTTTCCCTTTTGTTCACTGTTTATGGTGTGTATTTCAGATTTTGGAGATGAGCCGTTAAAATCGAATTTTTCGTGTGTATGTTTATGCCAAGCGAAGGGCTTTTTTTCCCATCTTTTTATCGTTTCAGCAGACACACTGTCCTTCTCAGGGTTGACAGGTAAGATAAGAAAGAAAGCAGCATATATATATATATATATATCCAGCATATATGTAGCATATACTCAGTATATAGCATATATATATATAAGGTATACAAAGAGAGATATTATCTGTATATATCTACCGACCACCCCCTCCCCAAAAAAAATAAAACTACCCTCATGCTCTCACTTTATAATCGCTCTTTGTAACTGGGCACTTTGCCAGAGATGTTGTATCCTAGCAATGGTTAACCTAGCAATTGAAATGCTTGAAACTTGTTCTGGTGACTCTCTTACTGTATTAACAGCAATGAAAAAGTTGTACATTCTATATACTCTTTGTAAGTCGCTTTGGATAAAAGTGTCTGCTAAATGCCCTAAATGTAAAAGTATATGTAAATGTTGTCACCTTCTTCTGACAAATGTACTTTTGTAAGTCGCTTTGGATAAAAGAGTCTGCTAAATGCCCTAAATGTAAATGTAAATATCTTTATCTATAAATATATGTATCTACATAGCTATGTCTATATATACAGTACACAAAACATATCTAAATCAATGAAAGTTTTACATGTTGAATTGTGTATGGTTTTTGTATATGGTTGAATACTTGGTGTCTACATTCACGCTGGCTTGATGAGGACTCTTTCAGCCCAATACTAACAGCAGCACAGCCTCCTTGAGCTGAGTTGTTGATTTATACATACCTCCTGCTGGGGGGGGGGGCGGCCCCCCCCCCCCACCCCCCCCACAACACCCACACAACCACCACCCCCCAAAAAACCAAACAACCACCCCACAAAAAAACAAAAACAACAACCAAACCAAAACCACAAAA
>JAOYML010044664.1:0-11415 GCA_027122555.1 Urophycis chuss
CCCACCCCGGGACCTCCCACTTTACAAATTAAGCACTGGTTGTTTGTCCCCATTTATATAGCCTGCATGAAACAACAAGGTAAGAACGCAGGGGTGAAGTATCCAAGATATGAAGTAGGTATATCCACGATAGTGACGTTTGCCCGATGTAAGTGAAAGTAAGCCAATCATATGAATTCTCAATCAAGGAAGTTAATGAAAATCTGCAAGGAATAGACACGGGACGTGATTGTTTTGACCGAAGCCGGGGTCCATAAACATGCAGGCCTAGTTGTTCAGTAGTGCATGTAAGTGTTTTAACGTTTTGCGTCATTAAACAAACGCACATGGATGGCAAACTCAGGCTGATCACGCCGCCCATTGGATACAGATAAGCAAGCAAAACGTCAGTTTACTAACGTACGAGGGCTCCGCTCTCATATAAATATTTATATATTTCGTTACCCATGGGTAGGCCACTGGTGTGAAAGGTCGCGACTGAATCAGATCATCAACAGTCGACGTCGCCTCGAGTGACGTTAAAGCGGCTCAACTGTTTCCTTTGGTCCTCGTTCCTGAAAACCCATACATAACCATGACCATGACTGACCAATAACCAGTGATGGAACATCAGCGCTCACTGCCGGAGATGTCCGAGCTGTCCACCCCGAATCGCCAGCACAAGAGAGCATGCGCAGACCTAACGCCATAGACAGAGTCATCGGGACAGCACTTCCGCCCACATTAGAAAGGGCACCAATTGTGGAACTATCTTGGTAAGTCATGGTACGTTTTGGTAGGTTTTATTGCGTGACAATTGGTCATGCGAAACCCGTCTGCACGAAGACAAATGTTTGAAAGGTAATGGCATGTATGAGAACCGATTTAGCAACCGATTCTTCCTTTTGATTCAACGCAATGCTTGTTGTGCTGTTGTCATCCATAATGTATCGTAATTTAGCCATTGCATTGAAACACGACTAGTCTGTTTTAAATACAGTGGATAGATAGATTCATTGCATTTCTGAATGTTATGTTTGTGCATACGAAATCGTACAATAGGCCAAGTCGCTTTATTTTCACAAGCGTACTGTTCTGTACTGTAGGCTACTGGATTACAAGTTCCCATTATGTGTGTCTTTGCATACGAACAAAGGTACACTGAGGCCTTTTTCATTATATTGATACATTTTAAAGAGTGTCGTTTTCACTAAGGCATTTTGCTGCGTGTGTAGTATGTTGGTCATCTGCATTTATAGATGTTGATGTTTTCATGATAATATTATATATTTGTTGATTTATAGCATAAACACGTCATATTTTGTCAAAGTAACTTTGAGTATGACCGACAGACCATATTTCTCTCTTCAGCTCGAATGAATGTATCCCGAACAAAGGGAGATGCAGCAGTCAAGTTCCAGTCCTGATGAAATACAAATGAATCCCAACAGCAGTCCATCTGAAATGGCCAAGGATGCATTTGACATTCAACTAAGCAGCTCACCCGTACGGAATAAAACTCATGCAATGAAACTGCGAAGTGCTCCGGCCCTTTCCTTCTCTGACCTTTGCCTGCAGTCACCTACACCCAAAACACAGTTGGATTTTTCACTAAAACCGAGACCTGGAAAGAGCGCCCTGCTAAGGGGCTCCGACAAACATGCAGGACAGTCATCACAAGCCGATGTGAAAGATGCAGTTTCGGTCGCATCCGAGGACCCATCGTCTGCACCGTGCAGAAAGAGGAAAAAAACTGAAAATCAGTCACAAAAGACAACGGACCCTGTTCCCTCATGTCTAGGGGACCCCGGGTTGGACCTTGACCCGTCTTCAATATCCTGCCAATGCACTGAATATTTATTAGAAAGCACGCCGAAAACTATAGCAACCAGAGGGCCAAGGCAAAACTGCACCCCAGACTCCGACAGCGACCTGTTGGCTTTGCCTCTGTTGCCTGAACAACCCGAACCAGAGGAGCCCCAGTGCAGTTCCCCGTTCAGCACGCCAGTAAAGATTTTCAATCACATCTTGACCCGTACTCTTTTCTACATTTTAAATCCAAGTCTGCTTACGCTTGCTACCCCAACCCATTAAGAGTTTTTAAATCGTACCTTGATACAATAATTTTGCCGATATGTAATGTTTTGTAATGCAATTGTCTGTATTCACTGTCACTAGAAGGTTGCCTCACCGTGTCGTGTTGGCCACAGACAGAAGTCCCCAACAGCGTCGAAGCCCCGACAGGGCAGAGATTGTCTTGCACAGGAGAGCTGCCTGGCCTCAAGTAAAGCCAGTTCTACTCTAGGCAAGTCTCTGGATGGTGTATGTAGGGGGGAGCGGCCAGACCTCACAAGATTTAAAATGCAATTCGACTTTTTTTTTGTTTTTTTGTTTGTTTTGTTTATTATATGCTACCGATTGCAACATACGCATTTAATGTATGTGTTTTCAGGTAAACTAAGCCTGCATGAGTCCCAACTTTCATCAGACCTGTCAATAGAATTAAGTTTACCAGAGGAGGATCTTATAAACATCTCACTTGAGGAAGACGAGGAGGAAGAGGAAGAGGATGAGGAGCTGCCTAGTTTCCTGTTGCAGATTTCCAAAAGTAAAGTATCACTTAATATTAAAACCGGTCTTGTACGTGATTGCACTTCACAATAAGCATTTCAGTAGTGAATTGTATTTACATTACGATTTAATATGTTTTGCACCACAGAGCCGGCCCGTATCAAAGAGGGAGAGTTTGTGTGGTGTAAATTCAGAACATTTCCTTTCTGGCCTGCCGTGGTAAGTGTGTGGTGCTTGTGTAGTCTAGCAAATGATTTGTACACTAGTATGTAGTATAACATTTAAGAACGGCTTTGAGCTAGCCGCTTTGATATTGCATTTTTCAGGTGAAGTGCATCAATCATAAAATGAGAAAAGCCAGCATCGTTTGGATTGATAGGCCAATTATTGACAAGAAGAGGAAGGGGTAGGTGCATTTTCACCCGAATAAATGCATCACTAGTTTCACAACAAGAGTGATTTGATTGATCAGCAAGTAAACGGCAGGTTGTACTTTTGTGTTACAATGCAACTTGTTATTGTTACCTGTTCATTCAAAGGCAGCACACGGTTGACACAAGCTCTGATTTGACATTCTCTCACTTGCAGTTTGTTTGTGAAGCAGTACAACATATGAGACATTCATATAAAACGTTCTTTAGTTCATCATTGTTTTGAGTCCCGGTTTTGGCTGCTGAATCTCACCGAAGCATACAATATTATTATTTTTGTCAGGGTATAAAAAGACTCTATTCTGGCGTGCAGCGTTCAGCCAAAACTCAGTACATTGTTAAACAAAAATGTGTATGATTGTTTGTATTAATAAATGGCACATACCATCATAAATCATGTATGTGTTGAAGGTCATATGTGCCACTGAAGAGCCTGAAACCATTTGACTGTGACGAGGCCAATCAGCTAGTGGTAAGAATGCCAATTGTGTCAACACTCGTGTCCAGAATTTGTGTTTGTCATCCATACATGAATGCTAACATACATGTTTTTGGTTATGTTGTAGTGTGCAGCTAAGGCAGATTACGAGGCTGTCATTGACTGGTCCCTGAACTTTATAAATGACTACATATTCCGTATTGGTAAGGAGATGCCATTCTATGCAAGAAAATACGCTCATGTTCCACCTAAAGCATGATGAAACCGAATGCAATGCTAATTTAATTGCAGTCTGGCAGCTGAGGTCAGTGGCTGTTAATGGTGAACATCTGACCTGATAAATATAGTATAGTAGTCACTTAACAACAACTTAAAAACAAAACACAAATTTTGGGTTTCATCCTCCATTATAAACAAACTTTCTTTCATGATTTCCAGTTCTGTAAGAAATGTAAACAATTTGACATTTTCTTTCACAGCCTGTAGCTCATTCACTGGTTCTTTCATGGAATACTGGACGCATATCATGAGTATGTTCAATTCACATTTGGGGGCTTTGCAATTCTTTTTCAACCACAGGACAGTCTCATTGTTTCTCACCGTGTTGAGTGTTCCCTCGTGCCGTCGCCTCCTCTCCCCGCTCTCCCAAGGTTACCCGGTGAGAAGGAAGTATCCCCAGGTGGTGTCGGAGGGCCTGTTTCTCCCCAGCGCCCAGGAGACGGAGGAGGACAACCTGAACAGCAGCGCGGAGGAGAGCCTTGCGGAGCCAACGGAGGAGGGCGGCCCGGGCTCCAAGAGGCTGCTGCCCGACCGCAGCGTCGCCGCCCACAACCGGGCCAACGAGAAGCTGGTGCACTTCATCGTCTCCCAGCGCATGGTGGACCAGCGCCTCATGGTGGGGACCCGGGGACCGCTCCGCCTGTTGAGGGTGCTACCGCGTGGATATGAACTGGAAGTTACTTCTAGGTTGGGTGGAACCTTGTCCGTTCCCACGGAGGAGAGTGCGCTTTTACTGCGCTGTGTTAAAAGGGGCTGGAGGTTAAGGTTTGAGAGTGAGAGGGAGCATGCAGTAAAGCGTGGAAGGGTTTTGAAAGGAAAAGGCAGTCTCCCCGCCCCCCCCCCCCCTCTCTCTGCTCACTCCATCCTTGTGTTTCTCTGCCATTGAGAAGTGTTGCATTCCTGCACCTGTGATTGGTGATGGCAAGATGAATTCCCTGAATGATTCACTGAGAAAGAAGCCATGATTGGTCTGACGTGTTCTAAATTGGCTCATACAGAGGCAGTTGCAGTCAACTCGAAACTGACCTTGCCCCAGGCCCTGTAACTTATAGCTGACGTACAGCTATGCCATTTCTTATAAAATACTCTGAAATAATAGCTCTTAAATCATACCTACCGCACCTTTTTTTTTTTTTTATCGAATAGAAATGTAATAATGTGAACTTGGAAATACCAATACAAATCATGATTGGCCATTAATCTGGTGTGTGTGGAACACCTTTTCATCACCTTTTCATCAAGGTGATGAAAAGGCCTTGTGCCCCTTTTCATCAAGGTGATGAAAAGGCCTTGTGCATCTTTTCATCAAGGTGATGAAAAGGTAAAGCTAAAATATGTTAATAGACTGTATATAACATGAATCTCTATCCACAGGCTGTGATCCGTGGCCAGCAGCCCTCCAAGTGGCTTCGCTCTTTCCTGAAGGCGACCAGGAGACTGCAGGTGAAGAACTACCTGGAAGACGACCGGCAGCTGGATCAAGTGTACAACTACCTAAAGGAGCTGTTTGACAGTGTGACCGACCACGGCCCCTGCCTGACCAACGTCAGATTCATGGACGACGTTCGCTTCACCATGGATGTGTTGCTGCCTGAGGTGAGGCAGGGCCGTCTTCGTCTCTAATCGTAGCAACATTGTGGCGATCAACGCACATTCACAAGTCTATGAAGAGATCAGCTTATGTAATGCACAAGCCTGTGCTTTACTTAAGCGGTCTGACATTAAATTAGTTAAAAAGGCAATTGCCCACATTTCGTATTCGGACCATCTCGTTTTATAGTAATTTATAAGTATCTAATATGTAGAGCTATATATATATATATATATAATATAGACAATTCTAAACTCGGCGCAACACTTTTGCTTGACAAAGGTGTACATAAACAGATGACAAATACCCAACTTTATTATGTGAAAGAAAAAACCTAAATCACCTACAGCTCCTTTTTAAATGTGCATCCACATCTAAATCCATCCAAGGAATTTTTGTCCATTCACTTTTTTTTTCCCTGTCATCATCTCTACTTTCAGTGTATTGTGGGTGTGTGCGTGCTACAATATTTCTTTCTCATGCAGGCTATCATCGCTGCCATTGCTGGTGTGGATAACATTTCCATAAGGAAGGCTGAGGAGAAATACCTATGCGGACGATGTATAAGTGACAGGTAAGAGCCTGTGATCGAATGGCATTCCTAAATAAACCTACATAATCCATGTCTACAACTTTAATCCCCTTTTCTCTTTTTTCAGAGAGAGAGAGGAGTTTGAATGGGCAATTCAACAACAGATGAAGAAACATTCTGTTTCATAAATCATTGTTCATGTTGACCATAGGAAGTTGTATAAATGGATATGTATGTTAAGTATTTATGCTCTGACAGTTTCTGGGTAATCATGGTCATCACCTAATAAACCTTATTCAAAACACTTCTCTTGCTGATATTTGGTAGAGACAGACCTAGGCCTACTCATGAGTTATGTCTTGTTCAAAGATGATATGCATGGGGCTATTACTAACTATCTGAAATATTCACTCCACTTACCTGAATCCAAAACATACTGAAATATATTTGATTAATTTAATAACATTTCTTTATATATCTACATTGAAGGTATACACTGAGTTAAGTATTTATGTGTAAAGTTAATGTGTAAAGCGAAACATGGCATTCCTCATTTCCCCTGCCAAGAGCAACAGAAGAAAAACAGAAAAAAGGCTTGGATACCGTTATATAACATTTACCGCTGAATAAAATGTTATTTGTTTTTCTGCCCACCATTCAGTACCACGGTCTGTGTGCACCGGCCAACCAGCATCTGTGTGGCTTTGCTAATAACTTCTAGAATAACCACACCTCCTTGGCTCGGCTTTGTATACGCTAATATGATAGGCCCACTGCCCTGTTATTCTTCCCACTCCCAAGCGTGACGTGCGCAATCAAGTAAGCCAAACATTAAAACATATTTATTTATACATCCATGGTTGATAAGGACGCCATTATTCTCAAGGGTTTTGAAGAGAGCAACTTTGACAGAAAAGGTTTGTACTTTTTTTTTCCCCCACAATTCTTGTGGAACACTAAACAATGTTGACAGTCTTGAATTGTCTTTGTCAAGAATGTGCTAATGGTAATTCTGATTTATTAACCTTATGGCAATAATAGAAATGTGCAGAGGAATGAATTTGAAATGGAGAGTGTGAGTGCAGTTTGGATATTGTTTAACACTTATCTACAGCTCACTTTGCCACTTTTTCCATAATAACAACACAGAGTAATACAAAATATGAATGCTGCTGACTGTTGAAATATCAGAAATGGCCATTTGTAATTGTTTCATCTGGGTCAATACCCCGGGCATTATCTCACTGAAATAAGACTAATATGACAGCGTTGTTTATTCCAGAGCTGCAACTTTCAAAATGTCAACTGCGAAATTTGAAAGCTTTGGAGAGAAAATGGAGATTGAAGAGGGAGAGGAAGAACAAATGGCCCTTGTCAGCCTCAGGACATTTCAGAGGGGCCAGCCCACACTACTGGGAGTAAGGGCTTTCTTACACACGCACACATTGGCGATGCACAGTGTGTGGACATGTAATAACACTGTGATCTGTTTTCTGACAGGCGATTCAAATAATAATAGGGATCATCTTGTTAGCAAAGGTTGTGGCGATGTTCTTCATAGACGTACACCTTCAAATAATATCAACCTCCTACTGGGGATTCGTCTTTGTGAGTAAAGCAAGATATCTTGATGACCTCTAGTCAGGATTTCCCAATGATTTCCTTCTCAGATGTCCGTTATCTCTATCTTATTTGGACTTTGGACTAAGATGTGCACCTTAAGTGGATCAATTGATCAAACTATTTCATATGAAAAATGTTTATGGAAAAGGAATACATAAAAAAAAATTGCCTCATTAACATGGAGGATTCGACAGAGACCATTGTCTCGTTTTAAAAATAACTTGCCATCCTTCCCCCTTCTACTCAGTTCATTGCTGCGGGGTCAATGGCAATTGCCACTAATAAAAAACTGACCAGGCCCATGGTGAGTACGTCATTCAATCTTGACACTTATTGTTTTGCTGTGTGCTTCTCGTGTTCTTCAGGAGTTCAACAAGGCATTTTGGTAACCTGTGTTGCTTGTGTTTCAGATGCGCGGCACATTAGGGACAAACGTGCTGGCTACTTTAGGAGCAATAGGGGGCGGCATTGTACATTTCTATGTAGCATACACTTATCCTTCTTGTCATACCAACGACGTTTGCTTCTATTTGGTAAGACATTTTGTTGATGTTCAAAGGAGATACAACAGTATGTAGGTTTAGCCTGAGCGAATGTTTACGACTAAAGTTGTCCTGTCTGTTTTGATTAGGGTCTAAGTGAAATGGCCGTGGTGGTTCTCTGCATGTTAGAGTTCATTGTCTCCGTCGTGGTGGTGTTCTTTGCTCAGAGAGCCCTGCCGTGAACGGTAAGCAAATCTCCCCCATGATGTCAGATTCAGAGCCACATTTCATTGGGCAATAAAACAAATACAGAAGGAGGCGCTATGACGATGAAGGTTGTCAGTTTGTAACAGTTTCTTGATGTTATACAGTGAATCAGTGGGTTGCTATTCTATAGTGGCATACTCAAAACGTTGTGATCAATGTGAATTAATAAATTCACAGATGATATTCTTAGTAGTATTTTACAATGTTGTTTCTGCCATTGAGAAGAGTTGCATTCATGTACCTGTGGTGGAGCTTCGCTATGATGGGATTGACAGGCAGTGTGGTGTCAGACATTAGCTAGGTTTGGCCTGAGTCATGCAGGGGCAGTCATGCAGTCAACCATAACAGATATTCTCACTGGGGATGTTGGTCACCCATAGCTGTAGCAATTGAGGGCTATAACATTTCACACACATGTCACACTCAAATGATACCACCTAGAGCTTCCAGACAGCACATTTTACGTCACGTGAAACTATATATTTTTCAGTAAGAACTAAAAAAAAGAAAAACATAATAAAGGGCTGCACTATTGCTTTCTGGAACAAAATGGAAATATTTATTATTATTATTATTATTTTTTTTAACTTCTAGAGACAACTGATGATCATGAGCCACTCCCAGCCCAAGATTTCTAACAAGAAGCACAAATTTGTTTGCATTTCATAAGGGTTGATTATGCTAAGACACTGACTTGACATGATAGCGTGTCAAATACACACTATTGTTCATATCCTTAAAGGAAAATGCCGCCGTTTTTCCATACTGAAGTATGTTCTTCCCTGATCTTAGACGAGTTGATACATACCTCTTGCCTTTGTGCATGCAGTCAATCACACAATCGCTCTGGCGTGCAGCGCTACTTCGCTAGCATGAAGCTTGGCCCAGTATATTCCTTAGGATTCAAACAGGGTTGAAGTTAGAAGCGACCAAGCACTTCCACGTTTTCCCTATTTAAATACGGTGAGTAGTTACACGACCCGCCATACATTAAAGTTATCCTTTTTATCCTCTTAGAAAATTGCCATGTTTCATTTTATGTAACCATACTTGGGTCGTGTAACTACTCACGTAACCGTATTTAAATAGGGAAAACATGGAAGTGCTTGGTCGCTTCTAACTTCACCCCCGTTTGGATCCTAAGGAATATACTGGGTCAAGCTACATGCTAGCAAAGTAGCGCTGCGCACCAGAGCAATTGAGTGCACGCATGAAGGCAAGAGAGGTATGTATCAACTCATCTAAAAACAGGGAAGAACATGGTTCAGTATGGACAAACGGTGGCGTTTTTCTTTGTGGTCTTTTACGAATATATATTCACAATGTCTCTAACTATTAAACTTGTATCTATTTTTTATACACAAATTCAAAATAAATGTTTGTTTCTAATGGGGTTGTTTACATGTCAGTTTTTTTTTTTGTATTCATGCTATCTTAACATTTCTTTTTAATCTTCACACAATTGTTATATTGAGTTGGTAACAATATTTTAGAACCTAAAATGGCATTTCTTGTACATTTCATGTATTTACAATTTTCATTTGACATTAATTTAAATGCTTCACTTCACGTTATTTAACATAGGCCTAATTTGATCAATGTAAATATTGACAATAAAATGAAAACTGTGAATGTGTTTTGCTTTATTCTATTATTTTCTGCTGAGAAGACATACTTTCCATGATACCTTAAAACATTGACTTACTTGCATTTTTATCGTCTAAATGTAATGTTTACCTATTGATAACCTATGCTATACAGTCTCTGGTAGATAAGATAAGATTTTAGGTTCTGACTTTTGGGGGAAGGGGGGGGAGTAAATCTATCTATTTATCTATCAATCCAACACATTGTATATTGTTTAACAGGACGGTAGAATATTAGATTTGAGGACAAAACGATAGAGGCAAGTTTTGAGTCTAGCTTTGCCAATGGTCTCTGGCAGATACTTTCATAGGCGACACTATGATGTCATCCGTCTTTCTGATGCAGGCTGTACTGAAACGTTCTGGAAAAGCTTTTCTTCTTAACGTGGCACAAATACAGGATGCATAGCAGTCTAGACAACCCTGCCATTGAGACTAAAATATGCTGAAGACGCCTCTCAAGACGGCACGATGTCCATTTAGATAGAGTTATAATCCTAATCCAATGAAATACCTCAGTGATTTGGATTTTGTAACCAATATCTAATCATTTGATCTCCCTGATGTCGAATATTATGATGCTTATGATGATTAATATGCAGGTGCGCTAAAGAGGTGGCTTGCAGTGTTTGACACTTTTTCAACCATGAAAGCCACCAAGATCACCATTCCCCTGGGAAGATGCCACTGAGTTCAGATTCAAGCGTTGTATTTTATCAAATGCACAGTATTCTTAGAAAAAGTATGCTTCATCTCGTGGATGGATGCAAACCCTGCCTGCGACTGTGCTGACACAGGCTGATCACTTCTTGTGTCAGATTACAGGACTGCTTGAGTAAGAACCCCTTTCTTCCTCCCTCCGAATTACAAGTTATGACGCAGCCATTTCCGCTGCATTTCCAATATATTCAGTTGTCAACGCAGCGGAAATGGTTTACGGGCATGAACTAAATCCCATGTAACGAGTAGCATAAATGTGAGTATAAAGCGAATACAATTATACAAAGCCACATTCAAGTTTAAAAAATATAATTTCCTGCCAACGCTGTAGACCGCCTGTAAAGAAAAGCCGTAGCTCTGAAAGGTTGACCCGCTGAAACAACGTGCGGTCACGTTCGTATCTCTTGTTACCACACCATCTTGCAGACAGACGGGCGTAATCTCACATTGATGTGCCAATCTTGTAAAAGTCAGCATTCTGCAATCGCGTCGGCAACTGCACCCCGACCCCCCCCCCCCCCAAAAAAAATATATATAATATCAATAAAATAAAATAAAAAAGGAGTGGCAGTAAAACATCCAAGATCAAGAATATACTTCTTAACTCAGCGGGTAACAATCCATCCTCCATTATCAACAGGTTTGTGTTATTTATTTTACTAGATTATTTATTTTATTAGACCATATCAAGAAAAACATATTGATTTGAGTGGGTCAAAGCGGGTATGATTACATTCACAACCGTTCTACATTATGAAATAAGCCTACATTCAGTGGTGGCTGGTGAAGAATATTCTAGGTGGGGCTGTGCCATATTCAGTCAATTTCAGTAACCATCCCAATACATTGAACACA
>JAOYML010044894.1:0-11409 GCA_027122555.1 Urophycis chuss
AAAATGTATAACAAAGCCAGGTAGCCCAATGTGGCGTTAAATGTTCGTCATACGGCACAATCACAAGTGTGTTTACCTCAACATCACTGAAGCAGAAGTTAGCTTCGTAGTTCCCTATTCGCAGCAAGTGATGTGCGATCAGGAACGAGATACATGGTATAACTATAAGTAACCACTTTGTTTAGGATGACCAGTTTGTCATTGAAAAAACTATAAAAAAAAAAAAAAAAACGGTTTCCTGGTCGCACATCCCTTGCTCAATTCGTAAGCCCTGCTTGAATTTCGGTCCATTTTCACAAAAGTAGGCCTAGTTGTTTGGAGTGAGGGTTAGGGTGGGCAAAATGCTAACAGTGTGTCTTAGTTTCAAGTGCCTTTTTCTGTCCCTTGGCCACTACCTTCAATTCCCGCCTGGGATCAATACGGTATTATCTTCATCTTCTGTTGGTGATGGCTGGTAACATGTTGTCTGCTATGATATAAGCATTAGGCCAGCTTGGTCATAGCTTTTTGAGGCTAGGTTGATGTGAGTCAATGCTGGTTTCCTGTTCTGCTTTCATTTCCCAACTAGGCAACACGATGTCTATAAGGAGTCTGCTGACTCAGTCGGGGAGAAGGAACGCTGGTGAACCACTTGGTCCCAAGCCCATAGATTTGATTTGATTGAACATTTTTAATGGCACCCTAAGCCTGTTTTTAAACCAGCGTTTTCAGTTGTTTCATGTATCGTCGGGCTATGTGAAGCCTTTGTGAGCCTGTGCAAACAGAGGGTTCACTTTATACTTTTGTCACTGTTATCTCTGAAATCTATTTAAACCAATGTTTCCCACAGCTGCCTATAGTCGAGGTACAACGCCTCCGCTAAATGACCAACCGCCTCTACAAACGTCCATTTATATCAGCAACTGCTTTCAATTTAACAGAAAATATAGGCTACTATAATATATTATAGCTAATATATGATCATTTAAAAAATACAATAAACTTCAATTAATATTAAAAAACCTCAAATAGAAATACATGTAAATGTCAAAAACATGAATATTGTTTGAGTGGTATGGTTAACAGCCTATGTAAACCAAATGCAATGGATATATGCCTATTAGAATGTGCTATAGCAATGTGCGTGAAATGTACATCTGTTTCTACTTGACTGCTCATACATGGGCTGTATGAGACAATTTTGCTTTTAGACATCCCTGATTGTTTCAGGGATCCATGTTTCTTGTCAATCACATCTATCTAAGCTCCACCACAGGTGATTGAATGCAACACTTTAAAATGGGAGAGGAAGTTGGGGATGGAGTGAACCTTCTTTTGGGCTGTTTATTTCAAAACCCTGCTTTTCTCTTTCCAACTCTCAATTCTTTCATACAGTAGCGTTTTTAACTACTTTCTTTCTCTTCTTTTTGATTTGGTTATTTTACTGCAGGTATAGTGCTAAACCATGTCAAAATTCTTGTTGAATGTTCATATTTGCAGAATTGCACTTAAAATCAGTTTGAAACTTTAAGGGAAATTAGTTTGGTTGTTCTGGTTGTTCCAAAACATGAAACATAATTGTGATTGTATCATGATCCTGCCTGAAAGAAATCATGATACTTTTTTTGCCATATTGCCCACTCTTATCCTGGAGTCAACTTTGAGCTCTGCTGTGTTATGAGTTGGCTTTTCTGAAGAGGTGGAGCAGTTTTGTTGAATTCAAGGTGAGGTCTTAACTAGTTAATCCAATAAAATTCTGGAAATTCTCTGTGGCAGACAATCATTGCCCTGCCAGAACTGGTGTCCCTCGGTTGTGATGTCAGAGTATACTAACAGGTGTCACGAAAAGACTTACCTGCATTTGAAGAAGAGGGAAGGTACACATAGTGCTTAGGCCAAAACCTAGGATTTTACTCTTGTTTTCTCTAAATTCCTGTCTAATTTTAGTGCCCTTCATGGTTATGTGAGCAAAAGTAAGTTGTTCAAGAGCTTTGTTACAGAGAAATAAATGGTTGAAAATAAGCGGCTAGCCCAGTCAGGTCAGTTTAAACAGTGTTTGCTAATGTTATTAAGTTATTTATTTATTTAGTTTAGTTTATTTGATACATATTTATTTAAATTTAAATGATGTTTTATCACTTACTGTGATTTTCACATAGCTTCACTATACGTGTACTGTTGTATTGATGTACTGTTCAATTTATACGGTGGCATAGGTCTTTCATAATCAACTGTTTTACACTATATACTGGGGAAGTATTTGTTTGTTCTCCATTTGAGTGATGTTTTGAGAATATTGTTTACATATTTTTTTATTGTTATTTGTTCAAGAGTTAACCAACGTTTTGGATTGATATCAGTATCAGAAGGGACAACTTGTTATTGGGACATTTTAATATGGAGAACCGCATGTAATTTTGCTTTATTTTGTCTACCTCATTTGCATGGAGTTTGTTGTTAGCCAGCTTGCCAACTGTGGCTAATGTTAGCTATTTTATGCACAATAATAACCATGACTCAGGATTTTCCATACAATTTATGTCACAATGTGTTGCAATGCATTTTAATTTGTGTGCCCACTGGAGCCTTGCCCAGCGGATTATCCAAATGTAATCTGTTTCAAGTATACTATAATGTTTATGTAACTTTGTAACACACAGTATGCACAAGTATTGAACTGCAAATTAGTTTTGTGCCTTCATAATTAATGAATTATGGATTAAGTCATAATACAAAAACAAGGTATCCACAGATACACTGTGAATACCTAATGACATTACTAGCGTTAACCCTCATAGTTGTTGGCCTTTTTCCTTTTTAATAAATTTGTAAACATTTCTAAAATTCAGTTTTTGCAGTGTTATTATGGGGTACTGAGTGTAGATTGATGAAAAAACAAAAGGTATTCACAGTCCACAGCTGACCGCAGACTGCCTTTTCAAACAGTTCAGGGGGGGCTTTTCTTACTCCAGAAACGCACACACTCACACAAACACACAACCACAGGCACAGACACTCGCACATAGAGATACACACACATGCACATTCAGAGACACACACATCCATGCACACAGACATGCACACACCCACAAAAACAGACATACTCAAGGCCTGGTTATTTCAGGCCGACGGAGACGACGCAGAGGCTCTCCGTAACCGACGTACGTCACTTTACGCAGGAGTATAAACTATAGGCTTCAGAGACACATACACATCCATTCAGACAGACACGCACGCATACACACACAAAAATACAGAGACACACACTCATACACAAATTTCCATTTACAGACAAAGATTCAGCCACACATGCACACACGCAAAAACAGAAATAGAGACAGCACACACACACACACATCCATTCACAGACACATCCGCACGCGCACACAGAAACGCAAACATCAACACATTCACCCACACAGACAACGGTTCAATAGCTGCTGGCTTTTATTTGTAATTTTGCGCCCACTATCGGCGTAGTGGTGCATTACGCATAGAAATACTATAATTTACACTGTGATGTCAAGGAATGAGATGACACCAACTTTTGTACACATGTTCAGAGAGATGCCCTATTTAAAAATAATATAATAACAATAATAATAATAATAATAATAACAAACCCTAAAGAAACAATAGGTATCCACAGATATTCTGTGAATACCAAATTATTTTAGCATGCTGCAACATAACAAAATGTGAAAAAGTGAAGGTCTGAACATTTTGAATGCACTTTATGTCTTTTGCCCAATAAAACATGTGTTTTTATTGGTCCACCTGTGTGTGCTCAACACAATCTGTATTCATTGTACTGAAATCTTTAGCTCGCAAGCAGCATTGCTACCACCTAAATTAATCATACAGACCTGTAGGACTGTGTGGGAAATGTATATAGATTTTTAGGTACCTATACCGTTTCCTACCACATGTACGGTGACCATTGTGGCTATGACAAATATACCTGATTGTGATTGATAAACTGAGTCATTTCCAAAGCTTGAACCGTTGAAAATTTGATTCAATTAATGTTGCATTTTTGCAAAAGGGAAATTACATCATTTGTGTAAAGTCTCATTTCACTCAATGTTTGTATATTTTATTGGACTGGGTAAACATTGCAACAATCATATTCAATGTAAAAGGTGAAAAATGATTTCCTGGTGTTTTTTATTCATGTGGCATTATCGAGGCGTACTTGATAAGTATGGTGACATTTTGTGGGCATGTTAATATCTATAAAATCACATGCAATGTATAGAAATATTACAATCTATGTTTTGTATTGAGTTTGAGAATTTGCTAATGTTAACAGTAGCTGTATCAGGGGCCTTATTGTGAATCAAGCCATGTTTGGAAATGCGTCCTGCCTTGCATGAAATAGACTTACTGCAGGTGTTGCTTTTTTGGTGAAGTTTAGCAAACTTTCCAAAGTTTGCTCCTTTGAAAGTTCTGAAGCCCAGTGAAAGTAGGAGTGCTTTGTGAGGTTACCTGAGCAACTAGCAGAACATGGGGTTTTGAATCTTGTCTAATGCTCACTGATCTGATTACTCATGATCATCTTGTCTGCATGTAAAAAAAATAGATGATCAAATGTTAGACGATTAAACATTCATACTCACCACAAACTGCTCCACAAACTAAACAAGGCATTTAGTTGGAACACATTTTGTTTCAATTCGTCAGACACAGATTATTAACTTGGATTTGAAAATTCCTGACATTGTTTTTTTTCCAACCTATTTGTACTCATTGCATAGGCTCATGCATACAGGTGCACCTTCATTATTTCAACTGTTTAATAGTTATTGGACAATATGAATGAATGTGTAAGCATTTATTTGCCGCTTGAAAAACCCATTGAAGGCAGATCATATGCATTGTTGCATATGATTGCATGTGATTCTTTGATTATAGGAGCAGTTTCAGAGTATAAAGAAACATGTAAATTCTACATGTTTATTTGTATTATGAAATAAAACGATTATACTCCTTTCAGATTGTCCTTTTCATCAGAACAACCAGAGTAGCCTAATCCATACATTAACAATTGACAGTAATCTGGGCTTTGCTTGTTAGCTTTGTAAGAGAGTATACGCACATTACCAATAATCATTTTATATTTAGTTTGCATGTACAGCAGTGGTTTCTGTATTGGCTTAGGTTGTTCCAAGTTAGAACTGGTTCCAACTTGGTAACTGATTCTTAATCCCCGACTCTAGCTCCCAGCTAGTTACGCTTTGCAACTACTTATTTGTTGTGGTTCTATTTTGTGTCCGGTTTATTTATGTAGTGACCCATTTTTTATTATTTATCTTTATTATGTAAGCAGAGTTACTTACCCCCTGTGTAATATAGTCACAGATGTTGTAGGTGTAGAGGTGGCAGGACACAATGCCATTGGTCAATAAAAAACAAGGAGAGTCATTGCGGTTTTGGAAAGGAAATTGTGTTCTTAAAATAGGTTCTTGCAGTTAAAGCAAGTGTAAAAGCAAGACATCTTGCAATAGTTAACTGTCGTTAGAATGTATCCCAGTCATCTTCTGCTAAAGCCTGCTTGAATCATGTTCTATTGAAGTCTTTATACACCAGACAAAATAAAAATGACCGGGAGTCATATATAAAATATATATAAATATATATATGCTTTGTCCATCAAAGTAAACACTGAGCAACTCTTATGATACAACTCCTAAATGTACAATGTTTTTTGAGAGATTTAGTAAACATGACGATGATGAACAAAAAGCACTATAAAATGCAGTGTTGTGGTGCTAGTGAAGGTCACCACGTATGTCTTATTCTGTGATGTTGGATTAAAAGGGCTTAATTTCAAATCTGACAAACTTGCACTCCTCACCTTTTAAGGAGGGTGATAAAACATGAAAACATTAATACCAAGACAAAGCTATATTCAACTATAAACTGTGATATGCCATTGTATTGCATTGGGTTGGCCCTACATTTTTGCAGATTTGCAATCCTGGTGTTGTTGCCCAGATGGAAAAAGTTGTGTTTTATCTTCCAACAATTTTGGCCTCACTTCCTCCTACCCTAACCTTCTCTGAAGGTCTTGCAAGCTGTCTGTCTTCTCTTGTTGATTCTTTTTTATGTTTATCTTTGCAGGATGTCTCTTTATCCATCCCTTGAGGACCTTAAGGTGGACAAGGTGCTAAAGGTAAAGTGAATGCATAAATGTATGAGAATGCTATGCCTTTTCCTTTTTGTAGAAGTTAAAGGCAGTGTTGTTTAAAGTGATGGTTCGGAGTAAAATTCACCCTGCGGTCATTTCCACCAATAATCCAGCCAAATACCCCCTCAGATGCATTTTTAGCGACGGTCAACATTGATCAAGTTTAGGGCTATCAGCCGAATGGCTTAGTACTGGAGTGAATGGTACAGTGTGTATATCTCGTAAATTACCCCACTAATAATGCATGGAATGTTACCAAACTTCTGCAGTAGTACATATAGGGTCTGTACTCACAAAACGAGGCATTTGAAAGTTTGAAAGTACACCAGGAGTTTATTTAAATAGCTTCAACTCTCTGCTACTTACGCTACCGCTGCGTCGACGACACTTCCGTCTTTCTGGAAAAGTTTGTAAAAGTCCTCTTCAAAACTCACAAGTGTAAGGCAAAAGTTAGTGAAATCAACACTCCATCGAAATGTATTGACAACTGAAATAATTGAATAACTGATATTAGGTGATGTTTGAAAGCGTTTTAAGTGTTGATTTGATAATATAAAATTTATAAAAATGCAGCAAAACCTTTTCATACTCTCGCGTGAAACTCCCGTGAAAGGAAACCGCTGTGTACCCGCCCCCGTCACTGAGCAGAGTATGGATGGTTAAGAGATACTCGGACAGACACATTACTTCAGAAGGAGCGAGAAGAGATAGGAGACAAGATAAATCAGCGAAATGGCAGAGTACCAGCATACGATCCAACGCGATGATGATTGGCTGAATTTTGAAGGGCGCCCATATCAATTTGAGCCCGAATACACAGACGAGGAAATGGCCCAAATGGAGGAGACACGCAGAGCTGCAGAAGAGGCAATGGCGGCAGCGGAGGAAGCAATCGCTCAGGTCCCAGACAGACCGAACAGATGTGATGGGGACTGGTGGTGCACTTTTGGACATTGTCAGCCCATGGCCACAGAGGAGTGTTTGTGCTGTGGGGAGCTGGACGTGTTTTACCATGGGCTGGAGAACTCCGAGGAACGCTTTCTTACAGCAATCGATAAATTTCCAGCACTGATCAACCCCTTCTGTGCTACGGGCCTTTTTTTACGTGCCTAAAATTAGTTGTCAATACATTTCGATGGAGTGTTGAATTCACCAACTTTTTCTTTACACTTGAGAGTGAGTCTTGAAGAGAACTTTTACGAACTTTTCAGGAAAGACAGAAGTGTCGTCGACGTAGCGGTAGCGTTAGCAGCAGAGAGTTGAAGCTATCAGGCAAGTGCTCTTTTAAATAAACTCCTGGTGTACTTACAAACTTTCAAATGCCTCGTTTTGTGAGTACAGACCCTATATGTACTACTACAGAAGTTGGGTAACAATCCATGCATTATTAGTGGGGTAATTTACGAGATATACACACTGTACCATTCACTCCAGTACTAAGCCATTCGGCTGATAGCCCTAAACTTGATCAATGTTGACCGTCGCTAAAAATGCGTCTGAGGGGGTATTTGGCTGGATTATTGGTGGAAATGACCGCAGGGTGAATTTTACTCCGAACCATCACTTTAATGCTAACGTTGACACTGTCAAGTACTGTGAGGCAAAGAAAGATGCAAGTATGTGATTTCCATAGATTCAATAGTTCCTTTTTAGGCAACAGATGGGCAATATACTAGTTAGATGTTTGCTTGGTTGTTTTAAGACCCAGGCCCAGTTGGCCCTGAACACCACCCCTATGGCTGCCATCACTGAGGGAAACATCCAGCCCCAAACCACCACAGCTAGCATGCCAGGATCAAGTGAGTCCAATGTTTAACATGAGCAAAAAGTGACACAAAAGTGGCCTAGCATGGATCTTCATCTGTACTAGCCTTTGTTTCTCATTGTTAATTGTTTTCTGTCCATTTTCTCTCCCTGTTATGCTGTATTTTATTTTATTTTTGAGGTGTGGGGTCAGGACCACTAGAACAATTTGTGGTAGCACTAAATACACTCTTTTGTGTCAAATGCTTAACAATGTAGCTATGTAATGCAGGTAATAGTCTATAACGTTTCCTATCATTCAAAAAAACAAAGACAACTAGGACTGCAAGCAGTCAGGAAAGGTATTCACAGCCCAAGTACTGCCGCCCTTCCTTCACACGGCTCACAGGGGCATGGCTTTTCTTACTCCAGAAAACACAGACAAGACACTCACACACTCACACACACAAACACACGCAGACACACATACACATGCACACACACATACACACGCACACACGCACACATGCACACACTCACACAACCACAGACACACTCACACATACGCACACACACACGCACACATGCACACATGCACACATGCACACACTCACACAACCACAGACACACTCACATACACGCACACACACATGCACACGCACACACACACACACACACACACACATGCACACACTCAAACAACCACAGACACACTCACACAGAGATACACACACACACGCTGAAATTCAGAGACACACCCACACACACACATTCATGCAGACACAGACACAAATATGCACACACACATACACACAGAAACAAACACACACATAAACACACACATTTCCATGCACAAAGACATTGCCACACACGCACACACACAGAAATAAAGTGACACACAAACTCGTACACAAATTTCCATGCACAAAGATAGAGCCACACACACACACACACACACACACACACACACGTAAACACACAGAAATACAGAGACAGACAGACACACACATACATATACACTTATCCATGCAGACATTGACATAGCCACACACGCACACACTCAGAATTACAGAGACACACACATGCACACACACATACTCACAGACCACTGAAGCACACAAACACACACACACACATTCACCCACACAGATGTTCAACCGCTGCTGCAGTTATATAGAAGAAAATATTGTATGTTTTGTTAACATTTTGACTATACAGAGAAATCTATCCAGATGGATATTATGTACCCAAGAGGATGAAATGTTCAGTATGTAAAATAAGGCCTGAACACCAAGTTTCATAAAGTTTAAAGATTCTGGGAGGCGGGGCTGATGGTTTTAATTTGACCGTGAATTACAGCGCCCTCTATGGGCGACACAGCCCATATTTTGGGGGACCTGCTCTTCCCAGATTTCTATTCGGTAGTCATATTTAAAAACTTTTTACCAGTGCAATGTAGAGATATGGGTGCTCCAATTTAATAATAATGCTAATAATAATAATAGTATTAATGCCTAACCCCTGAAGAAACAGTAGCTATCCACAGATACTGTGTGAATACCTAATTAAGACAATTTGCGTGTTTACATATTATATATGTAATATAATTATATAACTATGCTGTCACAAAAATAATCAATAGCTTAATGTGCATAATCACACCTAGAAGAATGTACAAGGCCATCGCTTGAGCCGAGTGAAAGAAGAAAAAATGCATGAGAAATTAGAGAGAATAAGATACCCAAAGCAGTGAGCTAGTGGCATTTATGCGACTAAATCTGTTCTTCAACTGCAATTCTACAAAATCTGACAGTGGCACTTTATAATTGCTCTAACTTGGCACTTAGCCAGAAATGTTGTATACTAGCAATGGTTAACCTAGCAATTGGAATGCTTGAAACTTGTCCTGGTGACTTTCTTACTGTATTAACAGCAATGAAATGTTTCACCTTCTTCTGACAAATATACTTACTGCAAGTCGCTTTGGATAAAAGCGTCTGCTAAAGACCCTAAATGTAAATAGCAAAGCACAACAATTCAGACAGCTTCAAATATGTTTGTGGTCTGTGATCTGCAGTCTGTGACACCGCTTATCCTTATCCTTATAATATCATCCAGCACCCACAGGAAAACAATTCTGATTAGTTAATTAGACAAAGCAAATGAATAACTGCTTAATTTACAGAAAGACTGAAAGGACCACTCTAATGTTCGTAAATATATAGTCAGACAATGGCATCAAGCACTGCCGAGAAGCTTGCTAGCTTCAATCACAAAACATGAGTGACGACTTCCTGTTAGTTAGTTACTAAATAATGATCCATGAAAGAAAAGGCATTACGAAGGTGTAGTTTAAATATATATTGTCACTAAACTGATTCCCGAGTTCAGTTAAACAACACAACCTCCTCCACTTACCCTGGCCAGTTTTTGAAATGTTGATTGGCACTGAGAATTTGGACATCACACCGAAATTATCACGCTGCCTAAATGCTATCACTATCTTTGCTTATGATTGTAAGTGCGCACCTCAGTCTCTTAAATCAGTGAGCATGCACATTGGCATGTAAGCACAGAATCAAAACTTGTGGATTAGTTCATGAAATCCAATAAATTGATTTAATCATAAAATACTACCTTTGTAACTATTAATAGTTAGGAACATGGCAATGAGAAGACATTTAACAGGGGCCCCATAGATAGATAGATTGATAAGAGACTTTATTAATCCCCGAAGGGAAATTGGGTCGCCATATTTTTTTATTGACTTTTGGTAGCTCTTTTTTAACCCTGCATGTGTTCTTCTGTATCTGTATTACCGGTATCTGTAGATTATAGATTCTACAGTACAGTAATTTCAATTCGTATATATTACAATTCTTCAGAATCTATAGAATCTTTGTTCTAATCTAGCCATAGAGTCTTTGCATTTGATCCTTACATGCTTGGAGCTACACCTTGCCATAGGTGTCCCTTTGACGTCATAAAAATAATGTGTTTTGACTCCAGAGCAGAGTAGAATGCTCACAAACTGGTTAGCTGAGACTGGCAAAAACATTGATTATTACCATTTTCTCTAAATGACTCTTTTATGACTCTTATTTTATTAACCAACAAAATGGCATAATTACTATGTTGATCAACCAATATATGTTACCATGTAAAAAAGAAAACTAAATGATTTTGGTTTCACTTCCCCTTTAATGATTTTGTATCCGCCCAACTGTGCTGGACAAAGGATGTGAGTGCCTATCCATGTGAGATAGAAAAAAAAAAAGGCTAAGCATTGGACGTTTTTTCTTTCATCCCTGTAGCTTTATAATAAAAAAGGATTATGAAGGTTTAGTTGTGAACCACAGTGCTTTTACTTTGATATTATATACAACCCCAAATCAGAAAAAGTTGGGACGGTGTGGAAAGTGTGAATAAAAAAAGATAGCAGTAATTTATAAATTTCCCTTCACTTGTATTTCATTGCAGACAGTATGAACACAAGA
>JAOYML010046175.1:0-11377 GCA_027122555.1 Urophycis chuss
GCCCCCGCTGCTAGGTGCAGCGGAGTGTTGCCGCCGTCGTCCGTGTCTTCCACACGGTGGTGAAGAAGTAACGTCCGAAGCCGCTCTCTGTTCCCTTGGCGAGCAGCCGCGAACATACACTTTCCTTTTTCAATGGTACTCCTGGACTTTTCTTCCATCGTCCACCTCAAATATCCAGGAAATGTTTTATTTTTTTATTTTATTTTTTTAAACACGCGAAGTCAACAAATGAGTAGTGCTAATTTGGTTTCTTGCAGCTCTTCTTGGACTGAGATGCATTATCGACCAAACGAAAGCGAAACTAACGTTGTCATACCCATGTGACTGAAATGGCCTCGTTCCAGGTGGTTTCACGTAGCCTAGCCTTTCACGGAGTACGTGAAACCATGCGTGAAACCACCTGGAACGGCGACTCCCTCGACGCCGACGGATACGGGAATTCCACTCTTAGATTATCTTTTCGGACTTTTACAATCGCAACTCTGCCTCGAGTTATTACAGTTGCAAGTAAGTATGTCAAACTCGAATGATTATTGTGGTTTAGACTATAATCAACTTAATTTGGTCTTACCGAGAACCGCCGCTGCACTCAACTGCGTGTGTTGGACGTGTCTGGACCATAGACTGTATATAGGTCTGGACCTGTACTAAGGAATAGCTTTCTGTTTGTGTACAAAAAACCATTGTGGAGACGGTGTCACTAGTGGCGATGTACGGCATTACAGCGGCACTGGACAACGCAGCTCGGTAATATGATGAGGTCGAAGCAGCAAAACCTTTGAGAAAAGTTAATTTCCTGATAATTTGAATTGACTGATTTAAAATGTTTTTCTCATTCTATCAAATTACATGAAGGGATTCACATATTGAATGCATTGACAACATAAACGTATTGAACATACAAAATAGAACAATTGAGAATATCCTTCACCGACTATTTCCGTTGCATAGAACATCCTGCTAATCATTATTATTGTTATTATTATCATTATTATTGTTGTTATCATTGTTATTATTATTATTATTATTATTATTATCCTGTCGGCTGATTTCTATTTTATTTTGACTTTGTCGGGAAAGAGGAAGGTGATAGCTAAGGATGATGGCAAACATGTTTGTTCTTTCAGAACTTTTCATTTGTACATTTTATGTGTATCATCCATTCATGCCTATCTGGTTATCAGTTTATTCCCATTATTTATTTATGGTTATAACCAACATTTCTTTATGATTGTTATTGTCTCATACCAGTAGAGGAATGGAGGAATGTCTGATTCTTCCTCATAGTAAGTGCTACTCAGGTGGCCCACCGTCAAAGCTGCAGTTATGTACAACATCCCCCTAAAGTCTCCCACATGATTCTTTCTCCAGACAAAGCACCTTGTCCAGAAGGGGCCCAGATAGAGCAGGTGGGCCAGCGGTGCTACTGGCTCTCTCGGAGCGGGTCTACCTGGTGGGAGGCCCACCGTGCCTGCAGAGGGACCGGGTCAGGGGGCCTCGCAGCGGTGGAGGGACCCCATTATATGATCACTGCCATGGCAGCGCCCCGGTGGATTGAGGGAAGGAGGCGAGGGCCTCTGCCCTCAGATGGCCCCCGGAGACACTAGGGCGGCGCAGGTGGACCGGATGCAACAAGCAGCACGCCCTCCTCTGTGAGAGAACAGTGAATGGTACGAGTCTGCTTTTAATTCTATTGCAATTAAATATTGGATCCACAAAATGTATCCTGGAACTTGGTTTTGCATGGTAAAAGGTTACAGTGCATTTAAGACACGTGAGAGAGACAACATAATATCACTGGAAAATAAACTCTTGTGCTTGACAACAAACGGACAACACAGCACATTTAATAGGCACACATTGACATTCAGTGTACATTTTGGGGTTTTCCTTTTTTGGTCTTGGTGGTAAATGTTGTTGTGGCACCCCTCTCTTTTCAGCCCCCTGCGTCCAGCAGCCATCTGTAGACAGCTCCCTGATCGGGGTAGCCCTCATTACGAGTGTCTATAGGGGAGTAGAGCTGCCCACCATACCCAACGCCAGGCAACACACCGTGGAGGTTAGTATGACCCTGAGGCGTCTCAGAAGGCTTCTGATAGTAGGACTGCTGGACAGTGGCCCATATTCAACTATTTTGCGAGTTGACTGGATCCTGGACTGGTGGCGAACAATAGTCATACATAGACACCTGGTTCTCCTCTGAATGTCATGTGGCTGTTGGATGGAGTGCACACACTGGATGTCAGGGCGGTGAACTCGGTGAGCAGTGTTAGCGTGGGGCTATCATGTGGTGATGAGACTCAGCGAGGAGCCCCGCACCCTGAGGGTTCTTACCTGTGGCCCATCAAGCCAACGATGGGCCCGTAAGCAGGATAATCAAGACAGGCCCCCTATAGGCTACAATGCGTAATGACGCAATGTCAATCAATAGCCTACCATAGGCCATTAGGTCATATATATATATAAACTTTATTACAGGCTCTAGGCCCAACAGCAAAACATACAACATAAAAAAGAGGGAATAAATACACAAACACATACACAAATACTCTGGTTCATGAGAGTCTTAAAAGGCACCCATACCAATGTTTCCACAAATATGATAGATATCTGACCGAGCTGCACCTGGGGCTTGTGAGCATCATTATAATACAGTTTTTAGACTCATCAAGTCGGGACATGAACTTGTACATTAGGTTCCTCAAGAGAGCCTGTACAGTCCTACAGCATAGTAGAAATGAGACAACTCCTCCTTACCGACTTGGCACAGGTGAGGATGTCTGTAGGTGCACCACACCTTCACACCCTCACACTTTGTCGCACACTATAGGGATTGACTAGCTGCCATATACCTTCTACAGTCTCATTTTGATGGTAGAGAGAGGTGAAGACATGCAGCAATTGACTGGAGCCAATCCCAGGTCACCGTCAAGGGCTAAGCCTTGATGGCACCGCTGTGGAAATGAGGAACTGTGCAGACCAGGAACTAAAAGGGTGGAGTTACGGCCCATTTCCTGTTTCATTTTCCAGATATTCTAATGAAGAAAATGCAATTTTAATGAGTGTATTAATATTTAATATGTAATATAACAATATTGCAGCTCATCTGCCATCAGAAGATTAAAAAAACATAGATATACTGTATATATATTTATATAGGATAAAGTCTGGTGTGTAACCTGCACCTTTGGTCTGTCACCGTCAGAAGGCCCATACTGGGTCCCACACACTTTATGGTGGAATACCTCAACACACAGAATTTGGTATCGGACCACAAGTTTTGTGACCAGGTGGTAATACTGGTACAAATACAGAACCAGAACTACACTTTACAGAAAAAAGCAACATTTTCTTGAAACCATCCATCCATGCATCCATCCTCTTCCGCTTATCCGGGTTCGGGTCGCGGGGGCAGCAGCCTAAGCAGGGAAGCCCAAACTTCCCTCTCCCCAGCTACTTCGTCCAGCTCTTCCTTGGGGATCCCGAGGCGTTCCCAGGCCAGCCGAGAGACACACAGAATTTGGTATCGGACTACACACGCTGAAGTGTTGTGGAGGATGCCAGGTGGTAATCTGCTGTGTGTCAAACATTCAGTGTAAAAATATCCAAGACGAACAAGCTTTAGGAAACTGATTATTTATTGAAAAAGCTCATCAGTGCAAAATGTATACTTTGGATTGGAACAAATACAGAACCAGAACTACAGTTTACACGCAAACATAACATTTTCTTGAACCCTTTTCTTTTAAATAAACAAGAGACATACACATACGACGTATATATACAAACTCCAGCTATAACAAACAATATGAACCTGGAGCCATTTTTAACACTATATATATATACAAATATATATATATACAAACTATATACAAACTATATTAAGTGAAAAATTTAAAGTCAATTTGCATTATTGTATTACACTCAGTTTGCATAAAAATGTCGGATGATTGGATTACTGAACTGATCTTGAACCAGCTAAATGTTCGCTGGTGGTTAGGGCTGGTGGTTCGCTGGGATGTCAGCAAACCACAGGTGGTCGTGCAGATGAGGCGGCACAGGCAGCTGTCTGACCACGTCGGTCCTCATCACAACATCTGGACCAAGATGGGAACGCAACCGCAGCCTGCACAGGTGGAATAGTGGGGGAATGGACTCTATTTAAACACACACACACACACACACATTAAATCATTTTCAATTGGACAAAACCACTAAATATTTCACTGTGTGTGTGCGCGTGCGCCCTCACCAAGGTGAGCACAAGGCGTCCAAGTCTTCATCTTCTTCCTCTGCTCTAGGATGTCTCTCAGCGGCCGGGCCAGAGTGGACCAGTTCACCATCTCCAGGAGGTAGGTCAGCGTGTCACTTTGAGCTTCCTCCAAACTAGGTTGGAAATAAGCAGCAAATCAAAACTATGCACAAAGCACAGAGATATTAGACACTTTGTAATTACTCTCCCAAAACTCAACAATACTAGTAGACTGGTTTGCATTCAATGACTCCCTCTCTAGGTTAAGCACCTAATCTGGGGGGAGGTTATTTAGTTCTATAAAAAAGGTATGAGGTCTGTGATTTTACTTTTTGTGTACTGTCACCTTTAGCACACTGAAAAGCACAAGCATTACATTTAATTGAACCCCAACAATGCTAATCGCTTGGATAAAAGCGTCTAGGAAATGCCCTAATTGCTAGGCAGGGTCAGAACCACCCTCACATTTGTGATGACAGGGGCCTCCACATGAAGCATCAACTCCTGTATTCTACTCTGCATGCAATTGTTGAAGTTTAACTGTAAATAAAATATGACTGGCTAAGAATCATTCAATTAATTGAATATGATCTGTTGAGTAACAAAGAACAAAAACTAAGGTATTTCCCATCAATTACTAACATTTCCCTGGAAAGGACCAGAAAAAAATCCCCTTTTCTTAAGACTATTATTTTGGTACAGTAAAGAAGAAAGATGGAGAGAACGTCTTACAAGTCAGGCACCAGCAGATCGTTGGGGTCCAGCCCTTGCTCCAGCAGAGCTGGGAGCCAAGAGCCTGCCTCTGCAGCCCGGTCCGCTGCAACGTTCTGGAGGGCCTCCACTTCCACAGCAGCCAGCAGTCTGGTGGTACCTGGGCCCGTTCCCTTGTCTGCACACGTCTGCTCCAACAGCAGATCCAGGACCATGGGGTCCCCTAGGCACAGCTGCCAGCATTCATCAGTCATGCGTGCGCCCGCCTTCCTTAAAATGTGCATGGAGTCACTGTGGAATATGGGGAGGAAGGGGTCATTCAGGAGTGTAGACCATAGACCCCTTGAAATGCAACACATCTGGAAATGCATACACCACCACTTTTGATTGGAACAAAAAAAAAATTCTTTCTCCTCATCTTGAGAAGGTGTCTCCAATGGTGTTTTCCATAACCTTTTCGGGAACAATAAATGAAAGATGTTTTACCCATAATGTAAAAGCTTGTCCTCCACCATGCCGGACAGCACCAGGGCCAGTGGGGAGCCCACCTCGTACACGTCCATGCACGGCTGGGCCTCGGGGCTGAAACCCTCACTCAGCAGCACCTCCAGCATCTCTGGCCGCTCCACCGCCTCGTAGACGGGGCTCACCAGCCCCGCCATGCTGTCCACCTGCCGCTCCGTCACGGCCGCCAGCCTCTTCACGATGCTGATTGGCCGGAAGGAGACGTGATGCAAGGGTCAGTGTGGTCGGCGGTGTGTGAGGTGTCGCCGTGCTTGGCTCTTTTTGGTTTTGTGTTGTCGTGCAGATTTAGACATTCCTACGAGTGTGTGCGTCAGTTCTGTTAAATTGATAACACAGGCTAAAACACCTTTTGGATTATTGTGAAATGTTTAACTTTGATGTATGTGTAATACTGCATGTGAGACAGATAGCGAGGCTCGAATGTGTCCTGGGCTCAAGCTGAATTCCTGACTCCCATCAATAGAAAAAAAGTGGATGTAAGACGGATCCTCTGAGTTGAACACATTCCCTCACATTAAACCCCACCGTGAGTTCTGTTGCATGGTCTCACAGTGACGTCACATGGTGGGCCAGAATCCCGTTTAGTCACAGCAAAGTTAAGCACCACACAACAAAGTGAACACCTGGGATGCATTGTGCATCACCAACAGAAGCAACTACTTTAAAGTACAAATGCAGGACATCCCCCGAGAATGTGAAACGTATACACCGTCCGAGTTCCTCCCAATTTACATATCGAAAGTCACTTTGAATCTGTATTTCATGCAGTGTGCGATTTAACCACACAGGAGCACCAATCGCCACAGTTTTACCTGCTTTTGACTGTTGTAGAGCAATCAGGACCCTCTTCTAAACACCACATTTAATGTTATCAAACCAGGTCCAGTAGAAATTTGATTGAGTTGGGCTATTGTTGAGAACAGGGTACTTTGTAATTCCCCTATTGTGTAGAAATGTTGGCCAAACAGTGGCTCTAGAGAGAGGATTACTGCTGCTGCCCTGGGCAGGAATACACCACTGGACACACATTCGTATACCGGCGTGAGTCTTTAGTTCACTGCTTTGGATTTCTGTAATTCGAAGCGTGAATATATGTTGAATATCCAATGTCAACACTTACTTGACATTCTTGTTCTTAACGGCAACATGGATGGGGAGCTGAGGCCACAAGATGCTGCACACCACATTGGGATCTGCTCCGTGTTTCAGTAGCACCTCCACGCATTGCTCGGACTGAGCCTTGGTGGCGGCCATCAGCGGAGTGGTGCTGTCTCTTGCTTGGACGTTGACATTTGCACCTTTTGCAAAGTCAAAACAGTTTCACTCCCAGGTTTAGGGGACGTTAAAGGAAGAGTGAAGCTGGGCAACTAAAACAATCATTGTTCACCTCTGCTCCTCCATCAAGGGTCCATCTCAATGGATATTCAGACAATTACAAAATGGCCAAAATTGTGTAGTGTGTGTCCACAATTATGGGGCTCTCTCATGTGTATAGGTGCTTGCACACCGCCCCAATAAACTCCAACACCCAACTTTAGAATGTAGCCCGAAGTTGCCCCAACTCCAACCAATCACGATTCGATATAGTCGCTGAAAAAACGCCTCGTATGACAAAACGCCACATATGACCAACGCCAACACAGGGTCAGTGTGGTTTCAGTTTGTTGTCTGATCACGTCTCACGTGTTTCTTTGCTGAACATATTGAATCGGTGTTGGCCAACACTCTGTAGTTGGGTGTTGAGAGATTTTTGAGGCAATATGCAAGCACCTTAAGAGTTGTGGTTCTGAACAACTGCTGCCATAGTGAAACTTGAGCGCACCTGCATTGGCCAGGATCTCTAGACATTCTTTGTGGCCCTTCGCTGCTGCGAGGTAAAGGGCAGTCATCTGTTTTTTATTGCCAAGTTCCAGAGAAGAAAATGGTAACAGAAAGGAAACCAGCTCACTGGAACCCTGTGGAAACATTGGACAGATACAAAAGATAAATAAGGAGAGAAAGAGGACTTATCCTTTACCACCTACATAGTCATGTTACACCTTGTACTTTCTATTAAACAATGAAAATGAAAGAGAAACTAAAGGCTGGGTTATGCTTCGTTTATACTTCCGCGTCGACGCGGTATCGACGGTGTGGCAATAAATTGCATTTCGAGACGTAAACCCCACGCAATCCCTCCACAGAAGTATCACGGGCTCATGACTGCGTCCGAGCAACGGCGTGGCCATTGCGTGATCACGACGCAATCCCTACGCAGAAGCTTAAACCAGCCTTAACATTGTAATGTTGTTCGAGGTGGGTGCAGGTATTCCCCTAGCCTCCCTCTAGACGGATACAGGAATTCCCCTGTCCAAGAAGTACCAAGCCAATGGTTTGGAATGTGTTTCAGGAACTTGACCCCTTCAGGGCTTGTTCATGTGTTCACGTACCATTTTTTTTTCTGTCAGAAAAGCGCTGACAGGGCGGGCTGTTTGTTAAGATGTAGTTGTAGGACTATGATGAATCATCAACAAAATGAAAGAGAAACTAAGATTGTAATGTTGTTGGAGGTGGGTGCAGGTATTCCCCTAGCCTCCCTCTCTAGACGGATACAGGAATTCCCCCGTCGACTCCGACACTATCTTCAATCACAACACTGCCTCGACTTACAGTTGCAAGTAAGAAACATAAATAATTTAAAACTCAAATGATAATTATGGTCGAGACAATAACGACCAGCCTGACTTGGTCTTACTGAGCAGGGAGCGCTTGAATGACGTGCTTGTTTGGTGAGAATAAAAATGTCACCACATCATCAACCGTCCTTTTTATTATATTTATTTGACAAAGTTCCGGATAGACGGACACGGCAAGAACAGGGTACTCCACCATTTCCTTGTTTAAAAGGGTGACGATTCCCGCCCCTTCTAATAGATGATTGGTTCATTGAAAAGGAGCCACAGTGATGACACTATGAGGCCATCTTGGTTCCATCTCGGTTCTAAGTGCTATCTGGGTGGGGGGGAATAGCATTCAGTTCCATCTAGCTAGCGTTTAGAATCAAGATGGACGCTAGGTGAATAAGGGAGTGGATAATAGTGGTTACCTGTGCGGAGGCCAGGTGAAGGCAAGACTGCTTAGAGGCATCTGTTAGATGGACGTTGGCCCGCCTTCTAATGAGTACCTTGGTCATCGCTAGGTTGTTGTGGGAAACGGCTGCACATAGAAGAAAAAACAGAGCCATCACATGTAACCACCACCCAGAGCAGCTACACATGTATTGAACTTTTGGAGTGCATGCCAGGGCATCACCTGTGAGTAGCGGTGTGAGGCCTGAATCATCCCTGATATTTATGTCTGCGCCAGCGGTCATCAGGAGTCTAAGCACCTTCACGTGGCCATTGGCTGCAGCCATGAACACTGCCGTTTGACCGTTGGCTGCCATTGTGTTAACGTACTGGGTGAAGACGCCGGATGAGACTGTAAATGGTGTGATGTAAACTTTAGCAAAAGGCAAGGAGATGGGCACCAATGAAACCAAGTGAAAAAGACATGTGACTTCATGTGGTCCATTGAGTAAAATACTATTGCTGCGTTAGATTATATTTCAGAGGTCGGAAATTATGATTCTGAACGGAAATTACCAATACAACGGCGCATAAAGTGTTACGTCAGTTGCCGTAATTTCAACATGGCCGCCACATTGTATTCGCTCAGGCAAAAACTACATTTTATATGATGGTATGAATTTAAAACACCCTTTCAACTTCGTACCTATGCTTTCAGACCGACAAGCATACCAAACCAATGGTTGGTCAAACAGTAACATTTAATTGCTAACGTGATGCTGTTTCAAGAATACAGCTCAACGAAACTCATTTTAGTTCAGGGGCCACATACAGCCTAATAAGATGTCAAGTGGGCTGGACCAGTACAATCACAACAGAATTACCTATACATAACAATAAGTCTATGTTTTTTCCTTTGTTTTTGTGCAAAGAAGTACAAGAACATTAGAGAAGCTTCATATTTCATGAAATATCCTTTTACAAAACATGTCATGAACAACCTCAGTTTTCAGGTTTCTACAAGATGTTGTATTTTTTCCTCTCCCTCTTTAAAAAAAACCCCTACCCTCATGCTCTTGTATGTTGTACGTCTTGGCACTTTATAATTGCTCTTTGTAAATTGGTACTTAGCCAGAGATGTTGCATACTAGCAATGGCAACCTAGCAATTGAAAAGCTGGAAACTTGTTCTGGTGACTTTCTTACTGAATAAGCAGCAATGATATGTTTCACCTTCTCATGACAAATGTACTCTTTGTAAGTCGCTTTGGATAAAAGCCCTAAACGTAAATGAAAAAGACATTTTGGCTAATGAGGGTGTAAAGTTGATTAGAAAACAAGGTAGCCTAAACCAGTGGTTCTTAACCTTATTGGAGGTACTGAACCCTGCAAGCTTCATCAGTGCATTCACTGATGAAGCTTTCTTCAAAACAGACATGTAGGTATATATTGTATTAGTGCACAAAATGAACCATGCATCTGTTGCATACAAAAATCACTGTGTTTAAAGAACAAAACCAACAAAACTTGAATTTCACACAAAAATATAACTTGTGATCATTTTTATGATTCACTGGAACCGGGCTATATCTAGCCAACAGTATGAATGATTGAACAAACTAACGAAACAATATTAAACTAAAACAAGGAAATACTATAAGTGTGTTTTATTTGCACTGTAAGAAATGAACAATGGAAAGGGTCAAACAATTTCGCCAAGAAAATACCAAGAAAAGGGTGGCAGTTTATCTTTCGTCTTCACTTGCAAAATCCGCGATGGGACTGAGCGCCCAAGCTGAAGTGACGGTTTTATATCTTAAAATAGCTGCCAATCAAAAAGGGCTTCAGCCTTTTGACTGATCCTCCAATCATCATGCAGAACCTCAGCGTCCAGGCCAGCCGAAGCCAGCCCACAGCTCCTTTCACCCCCAGAGACGCCAGCGTCCGGGTGGGACACATTTGTTATCATTTTGGCATTTTTATCCAATGACCGTCGAGTTTCGAGGCAATGAAAACAACTGGAAAAAAAAACCCATTGAAGTGAATGGACACTCAGCTTCTTCAGGGAAATACATTGATGCTACGCGAATGTATGAGAGGTTGACAACATCGAGTCAGTCGACTTGATAAGTCGTGATGAGTCGCTGATTCTGAACGAACTCGTCTTTGAAATGAACGTGTTCTAACGCATTTGTAGTCAGTCACAAATGTATGGGGGAAGCTGAGCATCCCTTGCAGTCTTAGAGAAATCACCGCTGGTCTTGACCCCTGCCGACCCCTGTGAGAGTGACTCAATGAACCCCTGGGGATCGATCAAACCCAGGTTAAGAACCACTGGCCTACACCTTAATTAGCAGAGGGCGCATTGCTACAATGCCTGAGTTGTGCCTCTTCTTTTTCTTTGATTAAAACAGTGCATCCCCAGCGGATGATTTAGGAATAACATTGTCTTAAGAATTTCAAGTTTCTGTCTTTTATGCATTTTTTTATTTTCAAAATTCATCCAGTGGGCCGGATTGAGCCCCCTATCGGACCGGATAATGCCCGCGGGCCATATGTTTGACACCCCGACACTAAGCTTCGTTCCCATGGTTCTTGTAGTTCGAGCGCATGTAGGTTGGCGATGACGCGTTCTCGTATTCGATTTTGTATGTGGCACCTATACTGGTAAGACCTTGTACTGTAATGACAATATATGTACTACTACAGAAGTTGGGTAACAATCCATGCATTATTAGTGGGGTAATTTACGAGATATACACACAATACCGGACACTCCAATACTAAGCCATTCGGCTGATACCCCTAAACTTGATAAATATTGACCGTCGCTAAAAATGCAT
>JAOYML010048331.1:0-11315 GCA_027122555.1 Urophycis chuss
TGTGTGTGTGTGTGTGTGTGTGTGCGTGTGCGTGTGCGTGTGCGTGTGCGTGTGCGTGTGTGTGTGTGTGTGTGTGTATGTGTGTTGGTTTTGGTGAGTAAGGAAAATCCGTGCCGCGTGAAAAGGGCGGTTGCTGGGGTTGGTGGTGAGTGGGCTGTGATTACCTTAAGTGACTGTTTGCATTTCAGTTCTTAATCTTTCCCTATTTCACAATCTGTCCAAGCTGACTTACTCAAGATAGCCTTCTATCATTATTGATTTGTTTAGTAGTTGTATAAACAACTGAACTCCATAGGACCTACTGTTTTTCAAGGGTCGTTTATGATCTGACAGGGAATTATTCGCTTTCTAAGTTACTAAGTTACTACTAAAAAAAAAAAAAAAAAAAAAAAAAAAAAAAAAAAAACATCAGCCACGACCATTGCTTCACATTTTCAGCTCAACTTCTTTCCACACCGTACGGAGGGCGGTGCTTGACTATAAATCCCGACCCCCGAATTTCCCAACTCCTGTAGCGCAGTCCGCATTCTTCTCTTCTCGGTCCAACAAGGTAAGACTTTAGTCAATTGGTCCCACGGTAGCCTGATACGCCCTTGCTTGCGGGCATTCCGGTTATTGCGGTTCATGTTGGTACGTCAATTTCAACAGGAAGGATTTGCATTTGGTTGAAAGGGAAATCGCAATATTGCGCATGAACTTGACTCTTATTTTTTACTAGTGTTATTTGTTTGTTTCTTTTTCTTTTTTTTGCACTTTCAGCAAATGATTGGACCGCAATGTAGAGTCATGTGTACATAGGCTACCATACACAATAGTTTGGGGTGTTTCCCTCTTAAATTTCTTCAATTCACAGATTAAGACTAAGTCTGTAATGAGTTAAAACGGTAGCCTGAGTGTTGACTATAGGCATCTGATATCCTTGTTTGAAACGCACAATGTCCGGTGTGATTTTAGGTTTTATAACCACTCGTGTAGGCCTACACAAATAAGTTAGAGGGGTGAGACTGACTATAGAATGAGGAGCAGACTGTGGACATGTACACGCAAGTTTGAAGTAGAGCAGGCCTAGCATTTGTTCCCTTCACCCTCATTCTTCCGCATTTCAAGTTTCAACGTCGTTTTTTTCTTCTTCTTTGTTACAATTGTCTTTAGATAAACACATTCAAAATGGAATAGTAATTGTGCCCTAGGTCAGCTCATGAGGTTCATGCCTGTCTCGTCTACTCAATTGACAGGGCCTGAGTATTTTCACCCTAGTTAACCATTATTACATCCAAGATTTTCAGCATCAAATCAGTCCAAAAATCACCAATGGGGCTTGATAGTAACAGTGTTTTCAATCTAATATTATTTCCAACCGTGTGGTATGTAGCCACGTCGCCACTCACTCAAGGACCTTTGCACTTATCTACACCCCGTAGCAGTTGCTCACTCTCTACCTCTCGCTTGTTTACTCCGTCGCCTTCTCCTCCTACTACTCCTCCTCCGCCACATAGTAGCTGCCACCGGCCGTCACCATGCCTTCTGAACTGGAGAAAGCCATGGAGTCCCTCATCACCGTGTTCCACCGATATGCGTCCCGCGAGGGTAAGCCCGGCACCCTGAACCGCCGGGAGCTGAGAGAGCTGATGGAGAACGAGTTGTCCGGCTTCCTCAGGGTAAGGGAGCGCTGTGGGTCTCTGAAAGGCCTTCGCCTGTTCAAGCCTTTCACGTGGTTCTGAGCTGCCAGAGTGCAGTGTACAACTCTCGACCCGCAGGGCGACTTTACGTTTGTTTAGGTCTTTTTCATACCACCGACTCTTACCCAGCCAATGTGATGAGGCTGAGACACCATGGCAACCATGAGTCTGACATTTACTATAGATTGTTCTTATCCCCCCCCACCCCCCACCCCCAGTCTCAGAAGGACCCAGCAGCGGTGGACAAAATCATGAAGGACCTGGACGCCAACAGTGATGGCCAGGTGGACTTTGAGGAGTTTGTGTCTCTAGTTGTTGGACTCTCTATTGCCTGCGAGCAGTGTTATAAGGCGCACTTGAGTGCAGGATGCCATAAGAAGTGAAATCCCTACGCTATCATCAGAGAATTGGAGGAGATGGAAGAATAGAACATTTCAAACGTCCCTTGTTTTCACTTTGGAATATGGTCCATTAAACACAATAAATATTCCTGAACCACCAGAAAGTCTTGTGGTTTTATACTTATTATGGCTATATATAGCTTTCATGATTATAATAATGACACGGCAGATATTTATATGCTGCCTTTGTGAGAGAAACAGGTCTGTAATTTCCTTGATTCACGTTTGATAATAGAAGGTCTGAAAGTTGGATGTAACCTATTTGTGCAATCGACTGAAATGGTTTGGCTCAGTTCAAATCCTGTTGTGTGCTGTTGGCACATACCACCGTCAACGAACACCCCACTCAGGTATGACTATTCACCTCCAACATCAGAAGGAATCCTCGTTAGGAGGAACACACCCAGCACATTGCCCAGGGTGTGTTCCTTCTAACAACCCTCAACCAACTGACACATACACTATTGTCCTTCTGAGGACAAGGGTGTGAGGAAATAGTGTTTGTTGGCCTAAGCCTGTTTTTACACCACATTCTTTGAAAACCACCAATGGTTGATATTTTTACCTGATTTACAAGTAGGCCTAATAGAGGCCATGCAACTTTTTTCAGAGTTTCTGAGTCACAGGACATAGCAGGCCCACGAGTTTGTTACAGTGTTTTTCCACAAGAGCTGTTTCGTTGTACTTCACATTGGCCCTGCGGTGGGTGACGAGATGAGCGGAAACATAGTTCATGAACCTTCTATTTCCTTCCTACTTTCTTTCTTTGGCTACTTAGTTAGTTTTTGTCTTAGCTTTGTTCTTTCTTTCTTTCTTTCTTTCTTTCTTTCTTTCTTTCTTTCTTTCTTTCGTTCTTTCTTTCTTTCTTTCTTTCTTTCTTTCTTTCTTTCTTTCTTTCAGTCCTTCTCCTTCTACCTGTCTTTCTTTCATTGGCTCTTTCTTTGAGCTTATTTTTGAGCCGAAGATCCAAGATAATTTACGGGTGAATATAATTTGTTTTCTTTATGACCCGCCCACCTTCAACCGCTCCCTTTCCTCTCCACATGCTGCATAACTATTTGATCAGGCCATGGTTATGTGGCTTGCCAGCGTTGCTAAGTTACAGGGGCAAACAGGAGTGTTGCCAAGTTACGGCTGAGTGGGTGCGGCCACGGCAAGTACAGCGCATGAGGCTCACACTGCGGCCACACCCATGTCATGCACACGCCCCGGGCAGCGGGGTATGTATGTATCTCGAGCTACAACACACTAGAGCAGTGGTTCCCTATCTGTGGGCCGCGGCCCTCTAGTGGGCCACGGAGGTACTGCAGGTGGGCCGCGAGAGGCCTTTCAATTGAAAAAAAAATCATGGAAAAAAACAAAAACATGACGGATTACTACAAGGGATTGAAACCTATGTAAATCAAAATGTATGCTTAGCACACATGTAAATATGTTGGAACAGTTTGTGATAAAAAATACAATGCGTTGACAAAATGTGTCTCAGAGATATGAATAGGCTAAAAAATTGGGTGGGCCTCGGAAGATTTTCAGAATTGAATTTGGGCCTCAGCAGTCAAAAGTTTGGGAACCTCTGCACTAGAGAGATGTTGAATAATGTGATCCTTTATTTGATCCTGTGCCAAGGGCGTTTTTTGTGTTCGTTTCTGTGCCATTGGCGCTTTTAATCACATAATTGTAATTGCGTAATTAATTCTCATGGTATTCTTGTGTATGCTATTTGTGAACATGTTGGGTGGTTAGAGACTCGGATACATACTCTAAGTAATCAAACTAAGAGATAAGTCGTTTAGGTTACAAGTAGGTCTACCCAAACTATTTGGTCAATTTCGCGGTTACTTGTGACCTGTGACAATAAAGGCTTCATTCATTCAACTATCAATCGACGGCTATTGATAGTTCGGGTAGGCCTGCTTGTAAGTATGTTGTCTGTATGTTACTGCTCCCTCATTGAACCACCAGAGTGAATAAAACAATATTTTCAGGTTGCCATGGGAATGAAGAAGAAATATTAGGTGCAACCTTAACCTTCCTCATTCTGAAATATTTGGATAATCTACTGCCTTTTTAAAATATATTGAAATTAATACATATGAAGTTAAAAAAACAACGTTTTGTTTTATCACTGAATCACGAATGTATGTAGGAAAACTTTTTTCATCTCTCCTTCAGCTCCATAACATAACATACTCTTGCGTGTCCCACAATGCCCCTGTGTGTGTCCACTACTATGCTACACCTCCCACAACCATTTATAATAGACATTATAAAACATATAACATATAACACACCAAATATATAATGAGGTCAAATCTATGTTTTGCTGTCTAGTCAATCCAGTTAGTCCTTCAACTGTCATGTGCTGAAAAAAGTACATATAGACCTTTACAAACTAAGTGGCATGTGGGGGCCGAATTATTAATGTCATCAAATAGATTACCCAATGGATGTTGTATCAGAATAGATGAGTACTTTAGGATTGATTGTATATCCCACTGTTCTACATTTTCGAAGTTCAAGTAAAATACATGCCTGCCTGTGAATGACATGTCCTTAGTGCTTCGGTTGTTGTTTTGGTCCCATTACTTTGTAATTCTAACATCTTGTCAGCCTTTTAAATGCAATTTCAACCCATGTGTAGGCCTAATAACCGTGTGTGTGTGTGTGTGTGTGTGTGTGTGTGTTTGTGTTTGTGTTTGTGTTTGTGTGTTTGTGTGTATGTATGTGTATGTGTATATAAGTGTATATTACTAAAATATATGGTTGTTAATGGTTATTCATCTCTGATCTCTCAGATGCAACTCAATTCTTTTTGTGGAGAATTGGCTACTAATAACTTCTAGCACATATATAACATACTAGGCAAAACCAAAAAAACAGGGCTGCTGTGGTCGCACAGCATAAAGGCAACTCGTATGTAGAAAAAACAAACTCATATCCTGTAAAACCAATGGGGGGTGGCACAGTTTTATCATCATCTTACATTACATCTTATCTTACATTCATGTGTACAGTAAAGTACACACTGGTTTTAAGTTGAGTCTATCTCTAGCCTGTGCCTCCCAACTGCTCCTTCATATTTCAAGGACTACTACGAGTGGTGTTCCTTCTGCTGCTGACAATTCGGCTCCTCAGCCTTTACACCGTGACTTTGTGGTTGGCAGTCAGTGTTCACACCCAGTCCTGACCGAATGCAGCGGCTGTGAGTTTCCCTGGGGTCATTTGGGGGCAACAATCATCCACCATCCGTTTTTCTTTCCACAAACATTGACTGTCTTTCATTTGCTTAACATAATGTGCTCCATTTTGCGAGAATGTGTTGGGGCACACCGCTGAGAAGCAAAGGTTTATGAATGAAAATCCAATAGAACAATAGCAATATCTAAATAATAACACATAAATAGCAATCATCTGGACTATGACAAAACATATCTAGGTCAATTGAGGCTTGGTAAAAACCATCTCCATTTCAGCAGCAAAAAAGGCCTAGTTTTTGCAAAGTTATGAAATGTCCTACAGTCATCGTGCGATACAAGGTGAACAAGCACAAGTGGGCGTTTATTTAAAGTCATTGTAACTACGGTTATAGAAAGCGTGTTTGACAGCAAAGGCTAGGGTATATAACAACGGCTTGTTTTCTGTGGGAGAGAGAACCAGGAACACCAACTGTTAATAACATGTGAGTACGTCAGGTTGAGCTGCTCTGTGAGGAAGCCATTTTGTTTGTCGCCCCAGGCCTTCCACTGGGCTCCTGTTTAGACAGTAAGAGATGAACTCCCATTGTGGATAGGGGGTAACATTGGCGACAAAAAAAAAAAAAAAATATATATATATACAAGCAGGCCAGCACAACAGCCAAACAGAAAGTTCAAACCTGAATACCTTATCTTGTAGCCTAACTATGCAGCTGCAGTCAAAATCAAGTTTGCACGTGAGAATTTTCCACGCTCCTTTGTGAGAATGAGAGGTGCGCCTCTTTTCCTTGGCCTCTTTACTGCCAACCTGTGTCTTTGTAAGAGTGAGGAAACCGCATTATGTGCATAACTGATAACATGCATAAACTGTATGGAAAATACATGCATACATGCTTGGAATGCATAGCATTAATGCGCACTGGCAACACTTCCAACGAAGACTCTGTAAGAACAGGTATAGGAAAACCACACAGAACAGTATTAAGATGATACCTTTTTTTTCAATGAAATGTAAATGTAAAAAGCTGGTGAATTGGGTATTAACTTTGATACTTAATATAATAGTGATTGTCGTTTACATGTGTTAAGTAGCCTTGTAGATGTGCTGAGTGTGTGTGTGAACCATATATACAGTCTATGGTGTGAACGTAGTGTGTGAGTGAGCAAGCGGGAGCGAGTGCGCGCGAATGGAGAGGGAGCAGGAGAGAGGTTAAAGGCTGGGTTATGCTTCATTTATGCTTCCGCGTTGACGCAAGTCCGCGTACGGACTACGGTTCGGCAGCCGGCCGGGAATCCGGTTAACACATATAATGCCAGATGATGTAGCGTTACTATGCCCCTTGTGGCGTAAAAACATACAAAGTACAGTGGTCATGTATCCTGTTCATATCTTGTAAGATAGAAGATTTGTATTGTATCGGCTAAACACGATGCATGTGACAAGCTAGCGAGCATACTAACCAGGAGGGCTGACATCTGAATTTAAATTAGCGCCCTTGGTAAGCGGAACAAGGTATGACAACATTGTTTATGGACATTACGTTTGTTTATGACATGACTGCACTGTAATAGAAATGGTATTTATTTGCATCATTACATTTTCATTATTTGTCAGATAGTATAGAAGCATATTTAAAAGGATTACTATAATCCATTGTATTGTCAGTTGATTTCATATATGATTTATATGTAAAATGTGAATCTACAGAGAAGTGTTTTGTTTGTTTATCCTGTAGTTTTCACAGTGCTTAACAAAAAGAAGAACAAAAATAAACACCTGTTTGAAACACTCTGCGTCTTGCTTAGTCAAGCCAAGGGGCTGCTACAATAAAGCAAAGTGAGAGTTGATATTGATGCATATTCATGTAAAATACACCCAATCATTAACGTGAATGGATAGTTGATACAATGGTTGACATTTTCTCTGTGTCTCCATTTGGGCCTGGTTTGCTTTTTAGAGCACATTGCGGTGAGTCACTACATAAATGGCCAGATAAATAGCACAAGGGAGGGGGGACTGAAACATCCAACCACAGCCGGCTGAGTCACTCGGAGAGATCTTCCCATTTCACCTTTCAACAACGCCCCTTCTGTCCAAAAGACTCGGAGAAACTTGAACGAAATACCAAATATTGTGCACAAAAAGGCAGCTATGGGTGAGCACAGCGAGTAACAGGGGCTCACACTGTGGCTTGATGTGTGTGGATTTCAGGCGTCGTTGTGCAGGCTGTAAAACAGGAACATTGAAGACAGATGTGGTCACATTGTTGGATCCTCACAAGACAATGTGTTTTCGAAGCCCCAGTGTTTCTGTAGAGGGAATCCATGTTGTGTTTCGATTGTTTGAATCCAGCATGATATACTTCTTGGTTTGTTAACGTGTGAGAGGACATGGTCTGCTAAAGGAAATGGGCATATTCTGGCCTGCCACAATCACAAAGAAATAAAAAAGTACATGTCTTTTTTTCCCCTCCTGGATTTGGCATTTTAGGGCATTTTTGAACCTTTTTCGTCGCCAAAGAAGACATTCCCTATAGCCACCAACAAACCCATTCCTATCATGACTATAAGAAAGACTATAAGAGGATAAATGAATAATTTCCCTCAGGTTCTTCCGAAGAAGATAGAAGAACAATAATGAAATACAAGCCTCAGGGTTATTGGTTTGAGGGTTTCGTTGTGTTTATCTCAACTTTTGCTTCCAACTCTTTGCCATGCAAGCGCACAGGCTGCCCAGATTGGGAAGAAACAATCCGTCCCACAGAATTCTAACTTGTGACCATCGTCAATTATGTTGAAATGGGCCACAAGCATTCCAACAATGAACTGTTATGTGGCTAGAAAGAGACTGAGGAGGACTGTAAAAAAGAAAAAAGAAACTGGTTGGCAGAGGCGCCAAGCTCCTGTTTGTCCACTGCCAAACACAATTAAAGGGGCGGCACACCATTTTACTTCACAATAAGTGGTTACATATCTTCGAAATAAAATCCTTCTCGAATATGTGATGCACAGATTGTGTGTAGCGCCACCTCATGGTCATAGCAGTGTGTTTTTTTCTTTGAAATGATTTGATGCTTTATGAATTGACAGTATTACAAATCAAGTGGCTGCAACTGCAGCATGCCTGTATTCATGCTTGACAGAACTATGTTCAACTGAGTGACCATCGCAGCCATGGGACGAAGTAGGTTGTAAACAGTCATTTGGCTGTTTACTAAAAGCAATGATGTTGGGAGGGTGAGAAGGAGGGGGCCTAGTGACAAAAGGCTGATAAAGGGTATGGCAGTGTATAAAACATCTCCTAGCTACTTTAGCCAGGCTCTTACTGCACATCTATCCCCTGTACTGCTGGTCACTGTGAATTTCTCCTAAGGGGGATTAATAAAGGAATATCTTATCTTATCTACCTCTGTTGGTCTGTTACTGTCGACTGCACTCATCTTTCAACCACTCATCAGCTTCTGTTTGTCTTAGCATCCCTCACATCATGTCTCGTGAGTGGTATGAAAGACAGTTAGAATGCAGTGATTTTCTACACAAATGATTGCTGAAGGTTGTTTTTTTTTCCATTGCATGTGTGTGTGTTTCTTCTGCAACACTACTTCCGTTAACTCTTTCGCTTACAACACTTGCAGTGAATTGTATTCTTAAGAAACATTTCTTTGTCTTTATTTGAGGTTTAAAGGAAAATGGACTTGTGAAACCCATTCCTGCGGATGTATATTTCTTCTCTGTGTTAACGTGTTGGGGGTTGTTCACAAACTCCTGGGAAGCAGAGTTCTCTCTGGCTCTCTGCGTACCATGTGACCACCCTCCAGTAACTAGAGAGCACACTCTACGCAGCGCACATCATGCACCAGGTACTCCAGCTTGAAGTTACCGATAGGATTTCACCCCACGTATCCCTTGACCCCATCTGGAGAGTTGGTGTTGCCTTAGCAACAGCAGCCTTTGTCAGAAGGTAGTGTTACATCTGTGTTTGAGACTAGAGTGAGACCAGTGAATTAACTAACTAGGATCCTCCCTGCCGGTCCCTTGTGGTGGCTTGTGCTTTATTTATATTCATGATTGGGGCAAATCAAATGACAACATTGGCAATGGCAAAAACAAGATGAGTAATGTCACTTGGTGAGCTTGAAACAGATGTTCACAGCATCAGTGATTTGTTGCCACTGAGATGAGTAGCTCAGTGAATGCCAAATTATATATTCTGCAGCATTGAATAACTGCCGGACATGAAATGTGTCTTTTGGTGAGACTGGTAAGACAATACCAGTGTATACAAACTCAAACAGAGAGCTTATGACCTTAACGCTGAACTAATAGCGACAAAAGCTCTCAAGTCCTAACTAATGCCAGTCAGTCACCACAATCACCATTCAGTGGTCCACTGAGGGTGAACAGGCCATGAATAAAAAGGGGATAACACAGAGTGAATATGGACCTCTCTCTCTCTTTTCTGTCATCCAGGTGCCGACATGTCTTTGGGGATGGCCTTTGCGGTGATCATCGATGTTTTCGAGAAGCACGCTGAGAAGGGTGGCGATAATAATACCCTTTCCAGAAGTGAGCTGAAACACCTTCGATTAGAGGAATATGGACCTTTTGTTTTGTTTTGTAGGCGTACCTCTCAGGGAAGCGGTCCTACATAGGACTGTTTGTGCTGAAATGTGGCACATCCTGTTGTGCTGTGGCCTGTTTCGTGGATGAAGCTGATGTTCTCTTGTATTTTGACATCCGTTTTCACTGTTATCAATAACTATAAAGAACTCCTTACACAAGATCACCTTTCTGTCATGGGCCCATTCATGGCCACCCATGTGAGGCGTGTAAAACATACATTGTAAAACACACATTGTAAAACACTTTGACAAATACTTTGCCATTTCTTTACACACATTTCCACCCATTTACATTGTAATAACTTATCCAACTGAACTCTTTAACCCATTGTATTTTTGCTGCTGTCTCATCAATCCCCAAGCATATATGACGAAGTGGTGACCGCTTTGGACGCGGACAATAACAATGCCGTGGATTTCAAAGTTCATGGTGTTCGTCGCCAACTCATATATGAAGATGCGGACAGATGCGGAAGCGGACAGGCATGGGTTATTCGGTTAAGCTGTGTATAGGGCACTACCCCCATCTTGTGGTCACAATGTGTTATTTGACTGCAACTATTGGGCCAACTATATCCGGCGTAACTGTACTCATCATCATGTACAATAATAAAGATAATTTAAAACCATCCACTTGATTCGTGTTTTTTTTAACCATACGTATGCATAGGGGGAGACCGGGTATGGTTGTAACACTTTTTGCTTCAGCACCTGTAACTCATTGAATTTCTGAGCTAAAGCTCTCACACTTTAATAGTCTACAGAGTACCCACATTTGTTTACTACAAATGGCACCAATTCAAACCTCTGCAAGAATATCACAGACCTCATGAGGTGATTTCAAATACATGTTGTCCACATGCTGGGGTAGGTTGTAACAGTTAGACAAAATAAGCAAAAACGGAGGCCACACCATGTGATGTGCTTTATTGAAATATGTCTCTGTCTGTGACTGACCATAACTCAGATCCACTTTCTGTTTGACTCAGAAGTGTGTGTAATTAACCTGTTATATGCCTACCTCGCGTGGTCCATAATACACGTCTGCTGCCTGACTCAAATAATCAGCTAACATCTCCTTCTGCGACTCAGAGAAAACTTTGTTGCTGCTCCTTTAACCTACACTGGGAAGATCACTGGACCCCTGGTCCCTCAGCTTCTGCAGTGATTTGCAGTATCTGCTCAGTGTTCCATGGCAGATCCCATATGACTTTGCAATTGATCTAACTGACTTTCCCTTCTTTCCCCCATCGGGGGAAAGTGTGACCTAAGTGACCTCATCAGACGCTTTTTAAAAACATCTGCAGGCACACCTCTGTCACTCCTTTTCCACTGCCTCGGCATTCTGTTACTTAAAATCAAGAAAGTGTTCTTAGTTGTAGTTGGACGTTACAGTATGTAAGGGGATGGTTGTAACAC
>JAOYML010048578.1:0-11311 GCA_027122555.1 Urophycis chuss
CCCCCCTTTGCGTTATGCTACGCAACAATGCTACGTCACTGTTAAACAGGAAACCGTAACAGCTACGTCCGTTTTGTTTTTTTCGGAAAAAACCATCGATTTGCACATCAGCTTTGGCGTTTCACAAAGGACGGATGAATACTGTAAAATAGTTGTAATCTATGGGAAGAGTTGTGCCTCCTCCCCAGGCCTGGGGTCCAGCTCCATTCAATTTTCTGCATGAATTAATACAATTCAGTGTGTTTTTTTTGTTGTTTTTTTGTGTTTTTTTTTTTATATTTTGAATGATGATTTCTCACTCCAAATAATTCCGTATGTTCTCATCAATTGCAAAGTGAAAAGACCATCTGTTTTTATTTTAAATATTACTGCCAAATAAATGTTTTATCTCAACCCTAACTTCTATTGTCTCAGGAACAGAATTTGGTTAGTGCCTTTAGCCAAATATGTCATCGGATGGATGTAGTCTACTTAATAAGTGCAAAATTGTTTAAAGATAATTTATCTAATTTAGCATTTTACTAATCCTAAACCTCTAAAACTCCGTTGACAAATCATAATCTGGCAACGGTCTAATCTTGAACTAATGAAGATGTGCATGAATTAAGTGCAGAATTGTTTACCATTTAAAAAATGATTATCGTGAAATACATGGACATCGAATAACATTGCACAATTAAACGTCAAAAGTCGTTGATTGAAACATGAAAGGTAAGAGGGATAAGGTTGGGGTTTGCCCTTTGGTGACGACTGTCGAGCAGATTCCTCGGTTCAAATCCAGCCGCACATCTCCGGGGCTCCCGTGACACGACGGCGTGGAAGACGTGGAATCCCACGCACTGGATTGCACACTTGTTGGACTTTCCAAATGGTCCATTAAGTAAATACCTGCTGGTGACGGCGAAGCCTCGTGCTGAAACTGACGCGGAGGGTGTTGTCCTTGCGGTTGATGATGATGATGATGATCGGCCATCCTCAAAGTCTCTGTCAGTGCCCAGATGTAGTTGTGAGCGAAGCGCAAGGTTTCAATCTTCGTCAGCTTTGCGTCGTTGGGCAACATGGGTAGGATGCTCCTCAGGTCGTCCAGGGCAGAGTTCAGGTTGTGCATACGATTCCTCTCTCTGTCGTTGGCTTTCACCCTGCGTTTTCCCCTGGGCCCGCGTAGTCCTGAGGATTCTGAGCCGAGAGACTTTTTAATGCAGGTTTTAACCTTCCATCCACTATGACTGGAGCGATGTCGACCCGGCTGTCTATTGGAATCATCTGGTTTGTCATCGTCTTCATTCTGAACGCTGCGGACAGAATACGCGCCGGGCCTCACCGCGTCTTCGGCGACGCACCGCTCTGTCGGCGCACTCGTCAATGTTGGCAACATCCTGCGCTGTTCCAAAAAGTCTAATTAATTGCATATAGGCACTACTGACACAAAATAAAGAAATCAAAATAGGAATTCGTGCATATAAAAAAGTTTCCAGAAAATAAAATCTTACTCGTATTTATGTGGGCCTATACTAAAACAACTTTACCGATGTAGTATGGAGGAAAATCAGTCTCACCGTGGTCTTCTGCCTCCAACTGGAAGAGACGGACGCTGTATATGCGCAGCTGACAATTAGAGATGGATGTGCATCATCTCCCATTTTATGTGGCCTTTATCTTATCTGTTTCAATGGTGCCTGAATCAACAGCGTCTGCCAGCGGGCCAATCAGCTTACAGGAAGCAGCATGTCTTGTGCGCTCTTGTCCCTGCTTTGCAGTGATTGTCGGTAGGCCTACTATTGGATTAGTCCAGCGCGACACTCATTATTCAAAGATACGCCAGTGCTCTTAGGTTTGTTCGTATGCATTTGAATAGTTATTTTCTGTTTAAAATTGGTGTGTGATTTGCATGTGGTATCATTTCATTAGAACTCGAATATTTAATGCAGACTGCAATGTAAACTCAAGAATGTCATTCGAATTATAATTGTACCTTGTAATGAACAATGTTGTCATTCTGCGAAATAAAATCTCTGAACAATGATTTATTTTTTTCATGTTTTGGCCACTACATTTAAACATATTTGAATGTGCGTAAACATATTTACGCACATTTAAAAATGTTTAACTTCTCAAATGGCATTCTAAAAGTCGTTTTAAATAGGTTCATATTGGGAAGGCTTACTAAATAACTTAAAACGATGAAAGAGGACGTGAATTATAAATATTGATACAGAACCCCGTATGGCACGCTTGTTGGTTTTATAAGTAGTGTACATATCAAACCTTCCATTGACACATCTGACAGGTCTAGCTTGGCGCAGTCCTTACTACGTTTTGGAAACCGTTTAATTTAGCCAGAATACAATTCCGTTTTATTAAAGTCGTATGTTAAGGATTCCGAGTTAAAAATGCTTGCTGTATCAGATAACATATCAATTAAAATGTCCCAACGTGATACCAAAATTCTCATCGACTTGAAGCGCAATAATCTCGTGGGTCGATAATCACAATTACGCATGTGAACACCCTCTTAACAGCTGCCGAAAAGGCAGAACTTTTCATTTGAAATTGAAGAACAAAGGGTTTTGTTCTTTGTCAAATCAATAAATGTGTATTGAACCCAACACATTTACCATAACATTGTGCGCTATGGCATCTCCAAAAGGCAAAATAACTGATGCTGGCGGGAAGCGCATGGGCGTTTTGGGGATTTTTATTATTTTAGAATTAATAAAATGTATAAGGGGTGACACGAGTGACACATTAGTCAATGGGTGACATGTGCTGTGGGCACAACAGAAGCCTCATTTACAAAGGACCCCAAAAACACTTGTTACACACTCGTTAACTTTCTGTCTAAATATGTATTTTGGGAGCTCTCTGATAACCATATGCTTTCAATAAAATTGACAAATACACTGGTGAGATAGGAGATGGTGCTTTGCTGTTATAAAAGCCACGACGAAAAGTCTAATGTAAACTGAATATTACCACTTTACAAATATATACTGATGCCAAATCTATGTTGGAATATCGTGGACAGGTGTGTGTTCGAGGGTGACAGCCTCGACTTGATTTTTTTATCAGCATACTATGCTTTTCTGCTTGTTATGCAAAGTGTAGGCAAACACACGCTCCGAGTCGCCGAGGAAATAGCAGATATCAAGGCAGACTTCGTCCGAAAGTGATTTAACAATATTTAACAATAAACTGAGCAAGTGCGAGAGCAGGTGATACCTGCCCGAGGCTACTGATTACTACTCCACTTTACAGTCTCTTGTGCTTATTTAATAAACGAAATCTATTTATTATTATTTTAGCAAACAGAGGTACCAGGTGGGGCTTTATTTTCGTCTTGAGCTTTTGTTTGGAGGACGTTTTGAAGGGGCAATCAAAGTCCAACAACTCGCTGACCAGATTGTTGTCATCCCAAACTAGCAGCGAACCATTGAATGTAGGCCCTCTTATTCAGTGTAGTAAATGGCCACGAAAAGAAAGAAAAGGAGAAACTTCTTAAAGAGAGAAAAACATCTTAAAACATTTAATTGCAACCCGGATGCCATATGTACACCTCTTGTGAAAACCCCAACAATGCGGCTGCCTTTAGAAAGTGGAGAGTGCGCCTTTGGAGACGCGTGCGCTTTTTGGAGAGGTGTGCGCATCGTGACCAGAATGACCCTGAGGACACTTTGCACAAGAAGTAATTCGGTTTTAATGTGCTTTTGAGTTTCTTTTCACCGGCCTAGTATTGTAGCTCTAACCTAAGCTTTTGAAGGCCATGATCACCAATTACGGCGGAATGGTAGCCAGTGGGGCAGTTTGTCCCAACGCGAAAGCTTAAAGGTGCACAGCTTTGAATCGTTTACAATGCGATTATGATTGCAGGTCGCTACCTTTCAACACTTACAGTTATATTATTTTTATTTTTATTACAGTAAGTTTGGGACGTAAATTGTAAATGACCGCTGATAAAAATGTTGGAATGTACTTTTCTGTTTTGATATATTCTTAATCATAGAGATATATGTATGCTTCATAACTTAACTGTTTAATATTAGCATTTGATAAAATATATCATAATATTTGTTATGTAGCCTAACATTTCTAAGAAGCTCTACTAATTTAAGTCCCATGGCATTTTCAGTTATCTTTATTATGTGCTAAGTGTCTATTTATACTCCGAATGTGCAAAGTAATTCGGTGTTTATTGTGATGATTGTATTTTTTTACATCATTTCAACATAAATTAGACATCTACATCTCGAATAGTCACGAAACCCTTTGCCATAAGCAATCACAAAAACATGCTTGAGTCGGCCTATTTGTTTTTAAATATACTCTAAGAGATACTTATTTTCTTAATGAAAACTCAGTAAGACTTTTAAATTGTCCACGCGGTTCCTGGTAAGTGGCTAACTTTCTGTTTAATTATTGGGGGTGACTCAACAACGTTGTAAACCATGACACATTAACAATATAGGTAGATCCTTTCCAGTCTACGTCTACACAACCCACACAGTGGTAAAAAACACCAAACAAAAGGTCATTGGTGACGTGCAGTTTCTCTGAAACCCTTAATTGACTTAAATTACAATGTTTATTTTGCAACGGCACAATGCAAAATAGTGTAAGAAAGTGTACCATATGTACCATTGATATTTTCAACATTATCAAATATATTAAAAGACTAATTCATTTAGCAAATGAACGTAGTATAACCTAAAGACAATTAAATAATCAAACAATATCCCCCGTAGCCCTCCTGTATTTTTCTGATAGACCATTAATCATGATGTAGGAGCAGCCGTCGGTCACTTGGGGGCGCTGTTGACACTAGCAATGACACCGTTGACGTCAATGCAAACGCGACAGCCGTAAGTGGTTCGGTAACAACCCCTGGGTGGTGTCATAAGCTGTAACTTTTGAAATGCCCTGCTTTTATGTAAGATCTATATAGCATGTAAACGCCACTCAAGTGGGGATTCATGACCACGCAACCACTCGCAAGTTGTAAAGATCCGCATGTGCATGCACTGTGCATTAGCAGATGCTGGCTACTTCCTGAAAGTGAGTTAGCATAGCAGCTGAATATTGATGTTGTTGATCAGGCTCGTCGTGTATAAGTGACTCCCGTAACTCGACTAACAGGACTGTTTCTGGGAGGATCTCCCCCGACAACATGGATTACAAGGTACGTCAAGACTTTTATTGAACTTAAAACATGGATTATTTAGCCTGTTGTTGAAGCATGCCTCGGAGGTGTTGGGCGATGGAGTGGTGTGGGGTTGACAATGTAACAAGTAACGTTTTTGTTGTTGTTGTTGTTGTACATTGTTGCTCCAGCCAGAGTTGCCTTCAAAGTTGCCGTTTTCTCTTGAATGACTGGAGTTCAGGCGTGGGACTCAAGGAGCACAGGAGTAAATGTATGCCCAATGTCGTAGAGATCCGAGCTCCTTCTATTATGAGTTTAAGAGGTTCATGTCTTTGGTTTATTCGAGTGGGATTTTCGTTCTATGTTAACTTTTGTCTACTGGAAGCACACATAGAGAGCATTGCGTTACACAGTGTTATTTGAGATTGTAAACACTCACACATTTATGATACTTATTTAATTAGGGATTTATGAGATCCCAGTTGGGACAGCAGGATCCCACTTTGTGCAGGACTTGGCACAAGGTTATGAGAGTCCAAACACTAACCAAGATTAAATCTGTTCTGATTCACAGCTAACCTTGTAGTACCAAAATAACCCCCTTGCTCCCCATCGTCTGAACAATTGAAGGAAAAGCTCAGCTACAGAACAGAGCACATCAAACTGACTTGGACGGTCGCCACGTTACGTGTCAAATCGGGACGAAACAGCTGTTCCACTCTGTGCTTCGCCCAGTGTAGGGTGGTGTTTCAGGGGCTTTTCCCATCTTACCGGTTAACTTGGCAAACGGATAAAAACAACACACAGATGTGTTAACCTAATCTTCATCATCATCATCATCAACACACAGTTTAACCTAATCTTGTCTAGGTAGATCTATTTATTGTTTATTGACTTTAGTCAGGCTCTTATTGCACTAATCTATCCCCTGTACTGCTGGTCACTGTGAATTTCTCCTAAGGGGGATTAATAAAGGAATATCTTATCTTATCTTATGGCCCCTCAGCCACTCCCTGTAGTAGCTGAGATAATCGAAAACATCAAAAGTCTACAAAACTGTGCATGAGAACGCATTCCCAGCCTCTTTCATCCGAGTCTCCTGACTCATGAGCATTAATGATATGTAACGGCGGTGTGCTCTGGCAGACACTGCGGGGCAAGTCAGAGATTGCCTGAAGATGAGCCTGTTTTTCCCAAACGCATCGATGGCTGACTCAGCAGAATGATGATGATGATGCTGCTGCTGATGATGATGATGAGGATGAGGATGATGTGTGGTCTGTTAACCCCTTGAGGTGCCCAGTAGTAGCTGCAGTCTCCTCCTCCCAGTGCACCCAGTACATTTCCATGAGAACATGACCTCCCCCTTGAGAAAACAATGGTGTCCTTACAGAATCCCCAGCTGCCCCGATGGGAGGAAAGCACAGGAATGGGCGTCACACTACGATACAATGACTAGAACAAAATGGGCACTGGAGCTTTTGTCCTTGCACGGCATTAACTAACATATTTAAACATAGGCCTGCAAACAGTTTATTAACCCGAGCCAAGCCTTTGGGCCCAGCCCTTTGTGGATGTTATTTGATTTACTTAAGATAGCACAAGACTTGTTCTGTCTTCAGTGACAATGTATGACTGTATTTGCCGTTCTGGTGTAGAGGTTATGCCCGTCACCCATCAGGAGCATAAATATGTACCTCCATTGTCTTGTGAGAATGTGATAATTGGTGCCATGATGGCAGCTACCGTAGCATCTTATCTCAACACGCGCGCCATGTTCTTCTTCTGCCCTTGTGTGCTTACTTAGCTAACCTGGCCAAACCTGTATGTGAGCGTGCTTTTCAAACCCATGTGTATGACAGGTGTAGTTAAGGGGGGCGGGGGGGAGTGGTAGGCTTTTGTGTTACCATGGTGGCCCTTCCATTGTGCATCATTCATCAACGCTGTTAAGCTCGGAGCTCTCAACCCCAGAGAACAATCAGGCCTGCTAAGGTGTCACCGTGACCGACACCTCACCTGTCCGTCATATGGATTGGGAGTTTACACTGGCGTCTCGCAGGGAAAGCACCGATGCTGTTGAGAAGCCTACACGGCATCAGACTATGTCTCATAGACACAGGGGATAAGAGATAATTGTGTACGGTCGGCTTCAGTCCTTGTGAGGTTCAGTTATCCAAGGTGTTTTCCTTACATTTTAGGGCATTTAGCAGAGACTTTTGTCCAAAGGCACATACAATCAGTACATTCGTGGGGTTCAGCACGTGGAGGTGGGGATCGAACCGCCGACCCTGCGGTTGGTGGACGACCTGCTCTACGCGCTGAGCGACCGCCTCCCCCCTTACTTGGACCTTTAGCTCCTCTCCATCAGATTGTGCTTCGAGTTATGGAAGAAGCATGTTGTTCTTTTATCAGTGGCCTGCCTCGGTGCTGTAAAAGGGCGGTCTCGGGGGAAGATAACGGGGGAAACGTGGAGATATGTTCACTTTTACAGCTCTTATGAAATGACAGCAGTCAATCATTTACTGTGATCATCAACTGGACTACATGGTGACACTTGCTTATTTTTATACTTGGGTGAATCTTTATCAACACGATAAAAAAAAGGAAAACAGCTGATATTGGCGGAGCTTGAGCAAGGCCCGGGCAATTCTTATGTAGTTTGTACTCATACTGAAACCTAGATGTTATCTTCTTGGATTACAATTGGCCATCTAAACACGGCGCACTTCCTATTGGCTTCAGAACGTCAGATGGCGTCTGGATGTGCTGTGGTGGGAGGAGTCGACAGAGAGCTATGTTTCATTCCACTAGTTAGGGGAGGGCCACCTGCCAAGACCATTGATAGGGATCACTGACTGCAAAGTGAGATAAACCTAACTCTAGAGGCATGGCAACGTCTACTGATGTAAGTACTGGCTTTGAACTGGAAAGAAACGTAAAGGGTAAAAAGGTTGTGAGTGGTTGGACTGTATTGGACTGAAGAAGTTTATATTGAAGTTGTGTCCTCATCACTAATGGGTGTTTCTGTGGTGTTTTTGCAGCATTTCAGCATTTCCTCACATCTATGTGAAAATACGTTGCTTGTCTGTGTGGCTTTTGAGTTACATGAGTCCCGTTTGTGTGAGACAACCTTTGCCTGGTATCTATAGACGTCCATCCTACACGTCATAAAGTTATCTTTGCTGTATGTACGTGTAGGGAGGCTATCACCGACTGTGAACACCGATTCTAAAAATTGTTGAATGCATTTTGATGCATCCATTTTGTTGTGTTCGATGTAACTGCATTGCTTGGCATGATGGTGAGGATGGAGTGTAATAATTGATTACAACCAAAAGTGGAACTTTGTGGAAGTGAAGAGAGAAGCTGGGGAACTGGGTCATATGGTTTCACTTACGCAGTTCAACAATTCTTTTGCAATTCCCCATACATGAGTCCTTTGATGGTCGGAAGCGTAACTCCCTCCACAAGCACCATTCCGATGCACTGAATCGTGCACCTAGAGAGGCCTAGAGATGTCTGAATGACCCCCCCCTGCTGTCTCTGTGTCCCCAGAGTGCCTTGGACGTGTACCGGGAGATGCTGCTGCTCTACGCCGACCAGGGCCGGCTGCGGGTCAACGGCCTGTGTGCGGACCTGGAGCCCTGGCAGATCATCGGCGTCACTGTGCTGACCACGCTGGGCGGCGTGTGGGCCAAGGGCTTCCTCTTCCAGCAAGAAAGTAAAGAGAGCTCCCACCAACGTGTCCGTAGAGGCGGCGGCGGCGGCGGCGGCGGCGGCGGGGCAAAAAAAAAAAACGCTTAAAATGCGCGAGCTGTGTTTTGACTTGCATGAGAGCCGTGCACTCGGGGGAGCCGTCGCGGCTTCAGAGGGATTTGGTTTTGCTTCTGCTTAACGATCCCACGCGCCGAATGAATCATGTGGCTGATGGTGCGACAGCAGGCCCGTGCAGGCAGTCCCTGGTCAGACAGACAGACAGACATCTCAATGTCCTGTTGCAACTGCACAGTGTTGCAGTTGCAACAGGAGGTTGAGATTTTGCATCATAATTACTTTCAGGGTTTAAAACCCGAGATCAGCTCACAGCCACGGTCGTGACAGTGGCTTTGAGTTGCAGCCGGGATCGGCTCATCTCCTGAGCTGCGAGATGTTGTTCAGAGTGTACTGTAGCTCCTCCTGTGTTGTGTGCGAGGCGCAGCGGGGGAAGAAAAAAAAAATCCACCGCCTGTCTTGTGCTATTGATGCAGCTGTTCTCTTAGTCAGCAATTTCGTTATTTGCGGTTGTCTCCGTCTACCAGAGGTTTAACCGTTATTGTGTGTGTGTGTGTGTGTGTGTGTGTGTGTGTGTGTCGCCAACAGGCCTCAAGTCACGAGTGAAGAAACAGTGCTTTAGACTCATCAGAAAAATACCCTACGTCGGCCTTGCGGTAAGCACGGCAGAACAGATGGCACTGGGGGGGGGGGATTGGCGTCTGATGACTGTCTCAACCGGACGGGCACAGACTCCTCGGGACGGTCGCAAGCTGTGAGTCAGTCGCTCTCTCCCTGAGTGACTGACTCGCAGCTTGTGAGCCCGCACAAAGACGAGAGGGAAGGGGCTGCGCAGACCTTTGGCCCACTTTGCATCACGACTCTCGTGATAACAAACAAACGGGTTACTTTGGGTCAGTTTAGCAGCTTATGTCATAGAGGCAACACTTCTCCACTCAACTATATCGGCGCATTCGGGTTTTGCAAAGCATTTCCCTTTTTTTTTAATCGCCGGAATCGTTTCCCCCCCCCGAGACGCGTTAGGATTCCGTTGTGGTGCACGCAGCTGTTTTGTAAAGCAACTTCATTGTTTTGCCTCCCCCCCATCAGATCCAGAGCCAGCTGAACAAGGCCCTGGACGACATGTCGGTCAGCCTCTGTACTCTGAAGGAGGGCATGAGCTACATGCAGCAGCTCCCCGCCACGGGGCTCTCCCAGGTCCAAGTGCTCGACAAGATCAGGGAATACCAAACGCTGAGTGAGTGCCCCGTCGTTCGCTCCCTGCTGGGCTTTTGGACCACGCTCCGTCCTCTTTCGTTTTGTTGTCCGGACTCGCTTGAAACAACGTTAATAAAAGCCCCCTTTCGCGAGGGCTGAAAAGCATCAGTAGGGCAGTAGGAGCCGGCCTTTGTGTTTCGCGAGGGACCGTGAAAAAGTTGCCATTTTACGTTCCCGAGGCATGACTACTTTTGGTCCCCTGCCGCAGACGAGGTCCAGTGGGAGAAGGGCTGGGTGTCCGGGGCCGTGTACTGGGGAGACGAGACGCTGACCAAGCTCTTGGTGAAGGTATGCCCCCTTAATCGCCCGCACCCTCCCGCGTCGGCCATTCAAGTCTCGGCGCAAAATGTCAAACCCCCGCCCCCTCCTGTCCTCCTGCCCCCACAGGTGTACGGCGACTTCGCCTGGAGCAACCCGCTGCACCCGGACATCTTCCCCGGCGTGCGGAAGATGGAGGCGGAGGTGGTGAGGATGACCTGCTCCCTGTTCCACGGAGGCCCAGACTCCTGCGGCACGGTGAGTGCGGCCTCTACATCGACGGCCCGATCCCGCGCCAGCCGTGCTAGTCATCGGTGTCGTCCGGGTTTGACTGCTTCCCCCTTGCCTCGTCGTTCTAGGTCACCTCGGGGGGCACGGAGAGCATACTGATGGCGTGCAAGGCCTACAGGGACATGGCGTACGAACGCGGCATCAAGCACCCTGAGATGTAGGTCCCGCTGGCGTCCAGCACACCCGCCGGAATGCGTGCTGGAATGTGGTTGTCGGCGATAAGTTTCTGGACTGACACGTGTGTGTGTGTGTGTGTGGGTCTGGCGTGCGGGCGAGGCTGATGGAATCTCAATGTTTTGTTCCCCCCCGCGGTCTCTCCCTCTCCCTCTTCGTCTCGGCGTCTCAGCGTGGCGCCGAAGAGCGTCCACGCGGCCTTCGACAAGGCGGCGCACTACTTCGGGATGAAGCTGGTCCACGTTCCCCTGGACGAGGCCACCATGAAGGTGGACGTGAAGGTGAGGGCCGCCGCCGCGGTTTCCACAAAGCCGCCCCGGCGTGTTTACATTTCAAACATTGCAAAAGAGCCGCCGGCCTCGGGCAAACTCGCTGTGTGTTGTCGCTCCCCCAGGCCATGAGGAGGGCCATCAACGGCAACACGGC
>JAOYML010049129.1:0-11303 GCA_027122555.1 Urophycis chuss
CAAACGTGGCCAATAAAGTCTTGTTGTGTTTGGCACCGGCATTGTGTTGGCACTGTTGTTCCCCAACGGTGCTTGCAGCTATATTTATACTAATTATTATGGAATCATCACACATGGAATCACTGTGACTTCTACGATTAACAAACAGTTTAGCTTTTACACACCAAACAACTTCAATACACAAATAATTAGCCGACATTCAGCTTTCTATTGCCATTCGTGCACAATTAGCTCAATTTCTGAGACACGGGGCTGTCTGAAGAGGGCAGTAGAGGCACGTCTAAATTAAGACGTGCGGTTATGATTAACGAGGTAAATGCGCATTCCCCACCGGCAACATCGTCTCCCTCTGACCTCCCGAGCAAAACAGACGTATGTCGTAATCTATTAAAAGGTCTCACTGACAGGATATCTAGAATGTAGAGCAGTCACAGGTGTAGCTTTAGGCATATCAATCCACAGTCTTTTAAAGACCTATCAGCCTGTGACCCCAGATTGACATTGTATACATTTTTTTGCATAACATAAATATTTGAATCTGTGTGAATCAATAGGCAGTGTTTTCATATACAATGCCTTTACGAGAACTTTGGAACCTTAAAACCATATCATAAGCGGTTCATGCAAAATGTACCATCAAAAATCTACAGCTTATTAGTCAGTAGTCTCCTGCGACCAAATATGCAAATAAGGCAACCCCAAGTCAGGTCATGACCCCAGATTAGGACGCGATTCACCCTTGTACTGACACCAGGCTACATCAAACACAACAAATGACTGAAATCTTTTTGCATGCATGACGTGGATCTATGATTCTCATCCCACTCACGTAGGCAGCACACTGCTACGGCGTAGAGATGTTTAAGTAACTGGGGAGGTCAGATGTCATGCCGTATGGGGGGCGGGGGGGGGGGCAAAGTGTTTTTGAGAAACAAGCATGTGTCCCTGGGGATACAAGTCAACCACTCATTGTGCAGAAGGTATAATTAATTTAATTGCACTTGGCTAGCTTGTTAGCTCGTCAGCACCACTGGGAATGGAATGCAAGAAGAAAGAAACCTTGCGTGAAGCTCAAATGCAGCTTGCACGCGTTATGTGTTGTTTTGTTTAGGTATATAGGTTCCCAAGTAAAAAACCATAGCCCTCACACGATAATGCAAAATGGAAATTCAGCAAGAATGGCTTTCAGTGCAATAGCGGTATTCCACATGACAACCATGTTGGTAGCCTATATAGGCCTACCATGATGCAATCGAAAAAACATTTTTAACCCAAATAGGATTTACATCACAGGTCTTACATAAATGTGTGCATGTTATATGTATTCATTTGCACAGTCAATGAAAGTATACACAGGATGGCAGGAGTGCATGCACCATACAACTTGCACTGTGTGACTACCATCCATGTAAATCCAGGTTGCCAATTATCAATGCCCCTCAGGGGGGTCGCAATTTGCGCTAGGGCAAAAACCCACAGCACAATCAAGTGAGTTATATGGAGTGACTGGAGGACAATGAGAGACCACGCTCGTCCCAGTGGAGAACAGCGTAGCTTCAGCGCAGTTGTTTTGATGATGGTGCAGTCGGACAAAGGTTAATTTAGAGGGCAAAACAGTTTGAATATGAATCCCAAAATCCAAAAAGTAATTAGCAATTTCATATAGAAACACATCTACGAATACAGGTGTAATTGCTTCAGTTAAGGCAATACTCCCAAAACCTTATTGATTTGTTCCAATTCACATAATGAAGGGGTGAATTACATCCTGGTATTTGTCAAAACAGCACAAAAACTAGCATGGAGTTCCTACACAATCCACCATGGCTGCACCTGTCACTGCCTTGGAACAGCGTCAGAAGATTATGGACAATCTCATTTGTGGCAACTAATCTCCCCATGCCGTCTGCCTGAAGACTTCTTTGGTATTCACACCAATGTTTTTGACATAAACACAATGGCATATGGACATGTGAATAAATACATGCATAACCACTTTTCTATGCTATGTTTGTTTTGCTTGCTTAAGATATACCATACATCATATAGGCCCATCTATAACCAATAGAATGTAAGTATATGATAGAATGAATAAAACAGGTGTAGATATTTATTTCCATTCATATTAGAAAATAGTTCAATTTTTTCTTTCAGGAAGAGTGCAGATGTTCGCCTGCTGGCCACTGAGGTTATTCTTAGATACCACCCTCTGACGGGTGCCTTGGCACATTGGCACAGCTAGCTTGCCTTTCGCTTTCAGCAAACCATCTGGGATAACTAGCTTAAGGTCTTTCTTGACAGTGTGTTTAAACTCAGGGGCCCCGGGAACGCAGAAGCATTAGCAGAGCTCAGGGAAGCACACTAGACCCTTGGTTGAGATTAGCAGCTTTTCTTTTTTGCAGTCAGCCGAAAGGATTTCCCATGTGTTTTCCTCAGAGACCTCCTGTCTCATTTTAGCTAGCAAGTGGTTAAGAGGATTGTGTGCTCCTGATTGTGTTGCCATCAAATATGGCCCCAGAGCATGGAGCCATGTTTGCATATAACGGAAATAGTGTCTTAACGGTAAAACAGATAGAGGGTGGACTCTATCTGTATATATATAAAAATACAATTAGTATTATATATAAGTATTATATATATTGTGTATATATATATACAATATATAATACTTAGCCTATATATAATACTAATTGAAATGAACTAACTTAACTTAATTAATTAACTCTTTTAATTAATTAAAAGAGTAATTCTTCTTCTAATTGTATACTCACGCACATATAATGTATTATTGTCAGTAATGTGAATTACAATGGCATCAAAGTATAAAAGTTACTTTGGTTACTCTGTATTGCATTGTTATTAACACATAGGCTGTAGGCCTATAGATATTACAACACTATTTTGTTTCAATAAGGTCCATGTGAAATATTTATCATGAAGTTCCAAAGAATGTCAACATACAATTGCCAACATTCAATCTCGACAACCATGATTTTTATAAAGTGTAGGCTATAGACTGAAGGCAGGAAAGCAATGCAGCTGTCTCGTCTGTCCTAAACATAGCACATCGTCTCCTTTAATATCTGTAAAATTCTGTTCTTGTAGCTTATACTGTAAAACTAAAACAGTGTACAGTAAAATAAAAACATTGATCAATTTAGCATCTAAAATTTGGCCTTCACATTCAATTTAAAGAAAAAATATACGAAGTAATTATAATTAAAAAAAAATGTTTACAATGTTTTTTCTAGTCTGCAATGATTTAAAAGTGTCAGCAATTACAAATAAAACTGATAATGCAGACTTGGCCTTATTCAAGAAACAAATGAATTCAGAAGGGCCTGGAATGCAACAGTTTACGTCCATTAGTTGTCATATTTTCAAGATCATCTTTCATATGTCGCGCTGACGCTTACCCAGCATCATCTCCTCCTTCCCATGACGGCACAAAAACCGCGAGAAGAAGAGAAGAACATGCGCGTGAGAGGCGCAACGCGAGGAGCTCTCCAGCGAGCTGGGTGATACTATGCACGATACGATGACGTGAGGATTGGAAAACGGCAGCGGACTGGAATGGAAAAATGCGGCGTGATTCTTGAGAGTTTTCTGTGAGTTTTTTTTTTTTTTTACTATCCGTTGATTTTGTTTACGATGAAGTAGGTGAATGACTAAATACAAAACAAAATATGAAAAATACAAAACATGGAATTAAATCACAGTTGAAGATGACTGTTTTCATTTTTGTTAAACTGAATGGTCTCATCTACCACACTAAGGTAAAATACATTGATTATGTCTACGTTTTGCTTTAGTATGGTTCAAACAACAGAGTAGCCTTTGCCTGCTTGTTGATGTCTTAACACGAAGAGATCAACAGGTTGGCTACTACTAACGACTTGAAATTCTAATTTTAGCCGAACTAATCTAAGAAAATGAGATTATTTTCTGAGTAGCAGTCTTTAGGCCTAATAGGACTAAATACGATGCATCTCTTCCTATTGATCCATCGATCGATCAATCGATACGAATGAAATATCACCGAATAAAGTACTACGGTACAGACCGGAGGGGTCATTATTCACACACAGGTCCACAGCACTTTTTGTATACTTTTTGAATTGGAAGATAGTGTCCCCGTTATCAAGAGGATACTTTGTAAAATAGGCCAAATAATCAGGGGGGAAAATAGCCTGCGCAAAGAAATATTACCTTCAAATGGGAACACTTTTAGAAAGATGCATTTGCATCACAAGAAAAAAAGAGTAGCCTAGACTATGCCCTTCTGATGCGTCGCGTGATTATCTACTCTGACCTCATCGATAGGTTTTTGATTTAGGTTGAATTTATGTTGATGATGTCATTCTAATGTACACAACAGTAAACACACTGCATGTGAACCAATCAATTATTTTCAAGCTTTTTGGTAGTACACTGAGTAATTTATAGCATGGCTATGACTGCAGAAATCAATAATGGCAGTGTTCAATTCATTGTAAACACTTAGATCATTTAATTTTTCTTTTGACTTTTAATGTAGGCTATAATTATATAATGTCAATATAGGTTACTTAAATATGTAGGTACGATTTAAAAACAAGGTTCGCATATTTCTTAGAAATTGCCCAGCCATATGCGCTGTGGTGATAACTGTTTCTAGTTGCGCCTGCCTCTGAATGAGACCAGTTAGATTTCAGACCGACCCTGTCTTATTTTTGACCATCAATGCGTCTTTTCCGTAATTATTTTGGTGAGCTATCGTCCCTTTCAATCACAGGTGCGTGAAATACAACACTTCTCAATCGTGGAGAAATGTATGAAGACAGTGAGCACAAAGGCAGGGGAACGTTTTTGTTTTTGCTTAGTTTCAAAGACCTTCTCTCTTCTGCTCTTTTCGGTTCTCTCTCTTTGCAACTCTCAAATCCTACCTAAGCTTTAATACTGTATGTCTCGTGTCTTAACTTAGTGTCCCAATTTCATTGAATGGACTCAATGTAATAGTAAAACTTGGTAGCAAATGATGCAAATTCCGTGTTCAGTTCCTCCCACCTTCCATTAAGAACCAAGATTGAACCAAGAACGTTAGGTGAACACAGCCCATGGCAGCATTGTCAAGTGGCGGTCTTTAAGTCACTTCATCTAACCCCACCATCTCCTTTACTTATCAGGAGCATGCAACCCATATGACACACAGCAGATAGGTTGAGAGACAAGCTACAGCTATGGCGACAGTGTGCATGGAGAGGTCTCCATACCCAGGAGAGGAGCTCAGCGACGACCACAACAGCAGGTATGTAAGATGAGAAGAAGAAGATTCCCAGATCTGCCACCAGCCAATGCATGATTTGACTATTAGATGGTGAAACCAATTCACGGTTACATATTATTATTGGCTAGTGGATTTCTCCACCACTGATTGCTGAAAATGGTACCAGGTGGTGTTTGCACATATATTACACATAACATTTCATCCTCTCTACTCTCAAGGCCAAAAGAAGATGGAGTTCGGTCACCATTCCCAGAAGCCAGAGCTACGTCCAGGTAAGGGTCATGTTTTGGGCAAAGGCATGGCTAATAGCATTAGCTAAGCCCTAGTGAGCCTTCAGCCTGCTACCTGGGTGGAGTTCCTTTTATTGGGAAGAATGCAATTAAAACCCAGTAGGCACCAGATTGAAACCCGAGCCTTCGGTGTGGAGGTGTCACATCAGCCAACAGAATGCAGACCACTTGGTCTTTGTGTATGGGGTTCATATTGAAACTTATCTTGTTTAGACTCTCCAGGCTGATGCACTACGCACTTACCTGGAGCCCGCAGTACAGAGACAGCAGCGTGGCCCCTGCGGACTGCACCGCGGGGAGCCACGCTGCCTTCAGACGCGCCTGGCAGGCAGAGAGCACCTCGTCCCCCAGGACCTCCGACAGGAAGGAGTGAGTAGTGGAACAGGTGACCTGTGGTCTCAGGTCCCACATTGATGTCACGAGGTGGGATTTGAGGGACACCACATAATTCGTAGAACGGTAAAACCCACAACGTAAATGTACTGAATGGGGCTTGATATTGTTTTCTTTCATTTGGGAATTTGTGCAGAAACGCAAATCACCAGAGGTCGACTTCCTTGCTTCAATTCATCAAATTCAAGACGAAACTCATAGGAATCATATTGGCTAGCTTATTTTCAAAGCTCATCTATAAGGCAACATGTTAGAGAATTACATGAATGATAAATGTGTGATACCTGTTGATAAAATCAATCAAAACTATATTCATCATGTGGAGATTTGTCTTTTCTCCACATGGCCACTAAAAGCTGATCTGTTGAAAACTATGATCTGACAATCATGTCTTATTTTATTGCTTTTTCACCAGTAATGGTCAGTGGCCCCTGGCCGCCCTGAATATGAACAACTGCAACAACACAGATGAGTAAGTATGCAAGTCTTGTGTATAAACGTTAGGTTATTTAATTTCACACATGGTGTCGATTTTCACTAGATGGTTCTCTGTTTGATGCTGTGAAGAACGATGAAATATAAATAACAGTGCTGTTCTTGAGCTTATTCTTTGTGTATAATAAAAAATAATTTGTGATGAAAATATAATATTAGCATTTAGAACACAGATCAGAACAAAGCCAGCTTACTATGTTTCAAATATGTCCCTTTAAGCAATTACAAAAGTAGTAATTATCTAAGAAGGATTCAAATGCAGATTCACCTCTCTGTGTTTTGTCCTATATATATATACAGTCAATGGTTTTGTCACATTCATTCTACCGGAAGTGAGAAGGCACTTCACCTCATTATGGGTATTATGGCGCCCTCCTCTGGCGGTATCCGGTGGTTTCTGTTCCACATCTTACCCCTCTTGACTGTGTGTTCTCAGCAAAAAGGACGACAAGAAAGGGGACGATAAAAACAAAGATGAGAAGAAGGATGAGAAGAAGGACGAGAAGAAGGACGAGAAGAAGGATGACAAAAAAGATGAGAAGAAAGACGACAAGAAAGACGACAAGAAAGACGACAAGAAAGATGACAAGAAAGATGACAAGAAAAAGGAAGAACCACCGTGAGTGTCCACTTGAATCTGTTAGTGCCAATACAAACCCAGAGTTTCTGCCATAAACAATTTCTTTGCTACCAATCAACGTCAAATTTTGTAATGAAAATATTTTCTATTATACCCCCTATAGTTATATAAAGAATGTGACTGTGAATGGGAATGTGATTGTCTTGGGATATGAATACTAATATATGTCATGCTATGGAAAAACTGATTAAATACATTAGTTGTAAATTACAAGTTGTCTGGTCCTATTTTGAAACCCCCTGTTCCTGTTCCTGCTCTTTCAGGAAGGAGGTGTGGATCATGGACCCTGCCACAGACATGTATTACAACTGGCTGTTCACCATATCCATCCCTGTGTTCTACAACCTCATGTTGCTGGTCACCAGGTCTCCACCACTGCTATATGCCTCCTATTAATTAGGCCTACAACAAGGATGTTTTTCATTTCTGATGTTTGCTATTGCAACTGTTGATAGTCAACAATGCTTTAATTCTGCTTTCCCCTAGGTCTTGTTTTAATGAACTACAAATTAAAAACGTGACCATGTGGCTGGTGTTTGACTACAGCTCAGATCTCCTCTATTGGGTTGATACATTTGTGAGAGCCAGAACAGGTTAGTTTCTAAAAGTAAACAATTTGAAAAGGATTGTGTCTGCTTTGTAATGAAATATATAATATTACATAGTATACAATATACAAAAATATTCTCTATTCACAGGATTTCTGGAGCAAGGACTGCTTGTGAAAGACTCAAAACTTTTGAAAGACAATTACATGAAAACGCTGCAGTTCAAATTGGACGTCATATCCATGCTTCCAACTGATATCGTCTTTCTGAAGATCGGCATTAACAACCCGGAGTGGAGGTTCAACCGCCTGCTCAAGCTCGGCCGGCTGTTTGAGTTCTTCGACCGGACCGAGACACGAACCAATTTCCCCAACATCTTTCGAATCGGCAACCTGGTGCTGTACATCATCATAATCATTCACTGGAACGCCTGTCTGTACTTCGCCATTTCCAAAACCCTCGGCTTTGGGTCAGACACCTGGGTGTATCCAGACATCAACCACACAGAATTCGGCAAGTTGTCCAGACAGTATGTCTACTGTCTGTACTGGTCCACTCTCACCCTGACCACTATCGGGGAGACTCCTCCCCCGGTGCAAGACATAGAGTATCTCTTTGTGGTCATCGACTTCCTCACCGGCGTGCTCATCTTCGCCACAATCGTGGGCAACGTCGGCGCCATGATCTCTAACATGAATGCTGCGCGCGCCGAGTTCCAGGCCAAGATCGACTCCATCAAACAGTACATGCAGTTCCGCAAGGTCACCAAGGACCTGGAGATCCGGGTGGTGAAGTGGTTTGACTACCTGTGGACGGAGGAGAAGACCTGCGACGAGAAGCAGGTGCTGAGGAACCTGCCGGACAAGCTGAAGGCCGAGATCGCCATCAACGTGCACTTGGAGACCCTGCGGAAGGTGCGCATCTTCCAGGACTGCGAGGCGGGCCTCTTGGTGGAGCTGGTGCTCAAGCTGCAGCCGCAGGTCTTCAGCCCCGGGGACTACGTCTGCAAGAAGGGCGACATCGGCAGGGAGATGTACATCATCAAGGAGGGCAAGCTGGCCGTGGTGGCAGAAGATGGAGTCACGCAGTTTGTGGTCCTCGGCGACGGTGCATACTTCGGCGAGATCAGCATCCTGGGCATCAAGGGCAGCAAGGCCGGCAACCGACGCACGGCCAACATCCGCAGCGTGGGCTACTCGGACCTCTTTGCCCTGTCCAAGGATGACCTGATGGAGGCACTGACTGAGTACCCAGATGCAAAGCACGTCCTGGAGGAGAAGGGGAGGGCCATCCTGATGAAGGACAACCTGATCGACGAGTCGCTGGTCTCCGCCTCCGATGCCAAGGAGCTGGAGGACAAGGTGAGCCGCTTCGAGGCCAACCTGGAGATCATGAACCTCAAGTTCAGCAAGATGGCGACACACTATGAGTCCTATGAGAGGAAGCTGAAACAGCGGCTAACCAACATGGAGAACCAGGTGCGAACACTAAGAGTGGATGAATAGGAGGATGCTGCTACAGGCCAACAGGAAGAGCGCGTGACTCTTATAGCCTTCGTTAGTGTCTCTATTGTGGCCCCAAAAGGACTGGACACCCAAACTTAGGATGGACAAAGCCATAGCCCCAAGTACCAACATCTTGATGTGATGCTCTACCACATATAACAGGACATGTTATTTATTGTAGTGGGAATGTTAATGCACCCCACATGGACTATAATAACAAACAGGTGTTCAGTTTTTTTGTTTTTCCTTTCATGGTGTAGTCAAGGAGAGAACTAGCGAACACTTAACAATTTAGCTGTTGGGTGACTCAACTTTGGGAAAGGCAGTCATCAATGGCTCTGTTCAATTTATTCTGATTTATTTATTCATGGCAATAATACTACCATCTATAAATTGTTGTAATTAGTTGCAGCATGATGCATCTTGTTCATATGAAGATGTGATGGGACTGGGAACTATTCATAAACTAAGATTTGTGTAAGAAATACAATTGTATTTTTGTGATTAAACTTGCAAAAAAATGTCACCACCACCACCAATTTTCCTGTGTTTGTGAAAAGAAATGTAAGCAAATGATTAGTAACATTTTGGCCTGTTTATTGTCTCCTGTGAATCCATCAAAGGCCTACTATCACATGTAATACAAACTGTTCTTTTTATTAGTAAATCATTTCTGTAACATGTACTTGATACTATTTTTGGCCAATGAGGTGTTAACTCCTGCCCTGTTATACTCATACAGTTGAATTATATTTTATTATTTTCATTATTATTAAGTAACATATAGGATACATGTCACATTTTTGCGACTAGGATACTCGTACTCTCTAAAAGCCTATTCTGGTAATCCAACACAAGGCAATCCAAATATTACCAAGTACTCCACTGTAGACTTCAGACCTGTAATATGCAATAGACTTTGCTGTACATGAATGTGCATTGAGCAATTGTCAGGATGGTATAATCGCAATTGCCAGGCGATACAAGTGTGAAAAAAAGCTTTTTAATTTTTTTATTTAGCATGTTTACACAACACTGAACACTTCATAACCTTTGTCCTTAAATCATTTGTATCCCTCAAAATGTAACTGTTGATTCAAAGCCACCTCCAGATGAAGGGTTCTCCATTGCCTAACCTTATTTAAATGTTTTCACCTTTCGCCTCCATTTGGGCTCTAGAGTCCTATGCATACCTATGCAAGTCCATGTGAGCAGCATATTCAACAGTACAAAAAAAACGAACAAAAACGAGAGCAATGGAAACGCTGAAGCCACCATATGGCCCAAACACTTCTTTTATGGAATAGGTTGGGTTTTTTTTTTTTTTAAGACCAGATCAAGTTCTGGCCGGGTGGTCAGGGTTTGTGGCATCAGGACAACAAGGAAGGGCGCCGTTAAAAAAACAAAACAACTAATTATATTCATTCAACCAAATTACAGAATTGTTCCTTGATTGCCTCATTTATGGCACTTGTATTGTCACTAGTGAGCAAACAAACCCGAGCCACCTGGCTAGCTCTCAAGCAGGTAAAAAAAAGAAAAAAGAACCCAACAAATAAAATACGAAATGAGTCAAAACTATTGAGGATTTCTGATGGAAACTAAGGAGGGATTAGGGCAAGGGCGACAAAACAGCAAGGACGGCCCAGGTAATGTTATTGTGCCAGTGGGTCTTCCTCTTAGTGGCATAATGGAAGCTAACAGAGTCAGCCTCTCAAGACAACTTTCCAAATTCCAACAACTTTTCCCTCCACCCAACTTTTAACGGTGTGTGATCGGAGTTATTAACCAAGATCCATGCTGGGATACGGTCCCCGCCAGTCTTGTAAATTCATGTCAAACCAGTCCCCTTGCTCGCCTGGAAATTGGGGGGAAAAGGGGGGGGGGGTTGGTCATGACGACCATGTGGTGAATTTACACACCGGCCAAGCAGGGAAGCAAGTGTCAAGCAGCAAGTGCGTGAATTGTTTTGCATTCATAACGCAAGTGGCTCTCTCCTTTCTCCCCCCTCCTCCCACACTGCTGGGTTTGAGAGAATCCAGTACGGACTGCAATGGTTGCCAGTTGAACATGCCAAACCCATTTATTGAACTGCCATTAAAGTGCCTTTGAACAAGGCACTGAGAAGTTGAACCACCCCCCCACCACCCCTCCTCCAATCACCCC
>JAOYML010050436.1:0-11270 GCA_027122555.1 Urophycis chuss
AATTCCATGTAACATGATTGGATGATGTGTTTTATCGCGCTTAAAAAATCGACCCTGTTGCGAGAAAAAAAATTGTCACGTTTTCGCTGCGAAAAATCGTGTTCGGTGTGCATGCAGTCATAACAACTTTAATAGTTTGTAATATGCGAAATATTCGCGCGAATAAAACGCGCCTGGTGTGTAAGGACCTTTAGGCTGCATCGAATGGTAACGTTGTGTCCGCTGCCATGTTGGATTAACACACTACAAGCTTCAGTGTCGGGCATAGACGTCGTCAACGTCTTGCTGCCCCCCCCCCCGTTCTGTGATTGGTTCCCTAACTCAGGGGAAAATAAGGGCGGTGGTTTTCAGGCTGTCTTTGCAGTGAGAATGAAATCGCGCGCAAAGCAGCATGGGAATTCCCAGGCTAGTTGATAACGAAAGGAGAGGTGTCTTTTTCTTTTTCCTTCAAATGGTTGTATGGCAGAATAGCAGATTATGGCCGGGGTAATGTTTTGGTTTGACACTTGATATTGATGCAATCACTATTGATCAGCATTGACTACAGATTTGTCCAGGTTATTTTAAGCTATGAGCCAGCTGACATCTTACAGTAATCTTACAGACGTCTTACAATTGCGTGTTTAACCCTTTTATTGGAGAATGATATTATGGTAAACAGATGGCGTTGAGTTTGACCAAGAAATTTGAGCTTTGTGCCTCGATGTAATTTTAGCTTTGTGTGTCTTAGGCTATTCAACATTTTGGTAGAGCAATCTGTTTTCAACATTGTAGCTCACAATCCTGGACTGCTGTGGCAGGTCCTTGTGTCATCTTTTTTTTTAACAAATAGCCTTCACAAGCGCTGCACATTTCCTGTCCGTCGTTCATGTCCTACAAAGTGCCGATAAACAGCAGCGTGAATGTACTCCGCATGAACTTTTATCATTCATTACTCCCATATGTGATGCGTGATTGTTGATGTGTTGCATTGTTGCTGGAGCACATTGGTTCTGAAACTGTTTTTAACTCCTTTTTTACTTTCATATTTGGAGCCCTGTGTGTCTGATGTTAAATGATGACAGAGGCGTGTACGTAGTTCACACCGTTTTATTAAAATGCAACAGAAGTGGCTATCATCATAGTTTACCATTGTCAAGTACTTTCCATTTCACTTGCCCCACCGGCCCACCGGCCCCTCCCATCTGAAATGCATGTCTAAGTGTCTCTCTGGCTCTATCTCTATCATGTCTGGTGCACCTCAGTCGCTGCCATGGGCCTGTTTTGCACCCTTTGTTTTTCCATCAAGGAAACAAAACCTTCCTGGGTGTTGGCGTCTACTGCGCGTCGAGAGGCGCGCCGTTCTTCACCCCCGCCGCCATCACGGCGAAGAACAGGTTGGGGAAGAAGGACCTGGCGCAGATGGCCGCCTTGGGCAGGGAAGGGGCGATGACCACCTCCTTCCTCTTGTCGTTCACCGTCTTCACGATCTCGCCGACGGCCTCGTCCGGCGTCACCCCCTGCGGCTTCTGGCTGTACAGGACTGCAGAACGTCCACAGGTCATGACCCCCGCACCTTAGGTCCAGGCCACCTCAGTCGGCGTACGTTGGAGCAACGCACTTTACTGGACTGGATTCCGGAGGGTTCAACGACGGCCGTTACGAGTTGAACGAGTGAAAAATGAACGAAATGCGAAATCCGCGTATTGATCTGATGATCACACTCACATGACCAGAAGGGCTTGGAGCTGATTGGCTGCGGGGCGGCGGTGCTACATATGAAGGTGTGGCTCAAGGTGCTGACGGAGATGCCGTACTCCTGGACCTCTGGCCGCAGGCAGTCGAAGAAGGCCTGCACCGCGTGCTTTGACGCTGCGTCTGGAACACAGCAGCAGCATCACACACCCTAACATGCTGGCGAGTCGATGTGAATGGGTTAACAGCACAGCCTCCCTGTGCTGTCCTGTCCCACTGACATGTAGCAACACGTAGACATGTAGACTTATCAGGTCTTATCAGGTTACCCCTGCCAAGAGTAGAAAACACTTTGAATATGTTAGAGGAGATTATTTTAGAACAGATTCAAGGTTTGGATTAAATGTGTGTATGTTTCATTAGATCTGATCATATTAGATCCAGATCACATCTGTCCTTACCGCAGTACGGCGTAGGCCGAGATAAGATTAGTGAATGGTATCGGGTATTAGGTTCGGCTTGGTTTCGATTTGTATTATCAAATGGGTAATGAAATGACTTATTCTGTTTGTTTCCATTTTGAGAGTGGCCCAGTCTGAGGTGTTCACTTACATGTGGTTCTGAACGGGACGGCCAGCTTCCCCTGGATGCTGTTGACCAGCAGCAGGTGACCAGTCCTTCTGGAGATCATGGAAGGCAGGACCCCTGAAAATCCATAGGAGAGAGAACCATAGAAGACCAAATAGGACAGAACGAGAACCAACAAGCCACCCAATTAGAACACATTTAGAACCAAAGAAGTTCTCATTGAACACAATGAGAACCAGAGAAGACACAATTTAAAGAAACAAAACCAGAGACGACCCAATAAGGAGAACCAGAGTATATCATGTCATGAGTTGTCATGCTGTGGGGTGGGCGGGTAAGGTGGGATGTGGGAGAGCTTGGGTGAGTGTGTGTGTGTTGTATTGTATTGTACTGTCTTGTATTGTACTGTATTGTATTGTACTGTCTTGTATTGTACTGTATTGTATTGTATTGTACTGTCTTGTATTGTACTGTATTGTATTGTATTGTACTGTCTTGTTTCTGTCCTTCCGGGGATCCCCCTCGAAAACAAGATGCTTCCTCTCAAGGGATAATCCTCTCTACAGCAATAAAATGTCAAATATCCAATAGCACGCAAGGAGAACCCGAGGAGACCCAATAGGAGACCGGGAGAGGCCAGAGAAACACTGCAACTAAAACAAAGACATGCGTTTAAAGCAATATATGTACCTCAACTCCTTTACCGTATTCGTTTCAAGCAATCCACAGCAAAGATTATTTTCATTTGCAGTGTCATATGTCATCACATACCTGACATTAAGCTATGTGCAGGAGACACAGGAAAATCTACATTGTGGATTACGAGTCTCCTTGAAAGCAATTAGTGCAATTATATGCAAACTTGTACAGAACAGCATTCCATGATGTCAGAGAGTCCATTATGTCAGAGTGGCAGGACCGGTGGATAAACCGGTGGACAGACATTTTTACCATGCACTGTGACCGTGTTCCTCCTCAAGAGGAACTGTGCTAACCTCTAGTTCCTCTTCAAACAAAGGCAGTTTGTACTGAGTGAAATGTGCATTTGCAAGTGAAACGCGCACTGAAAGGAGGCCTAGTTCCATCTGAAAATATTATTAGCGCTACTTAGAGTTGACATCATTGTTGACCATTCATTCTGCATAATGCAAGATATTGCTTCATTTAAAAACACATTTTGACACATAATGCAATTGACTGTGACTTTTTGAACAATCTGCTCTATGACATGTCCTAATAATAGTGACATGTTTGTATGTGTTTTGTCATAATCATTCCCTGCAACTAGTTGACATACCGCACTACATATTCTACACATTCTCTACAAATATCGCACTACAATAACACGTGTCCTGCTGTCATGGCGACCTTTGGCCAGTGTGACGGGTCCAAAGTAGTTGTTGTCCATCAGCAGCTTGTCCGTCTCCAGGGAAACGCTGTGCGCCGGCGCCTTGACCTTCAGGCTGCTGTTGAGGATGAGGACGTCCAGGCAGCCGTAGCACTCCAGCACCTCCGTCACCACCTCCGGCATGCTGTCCATGTCCCCGAAGTCCAGCAGCACCAGCTTGGGGAGGAAGGTCTGTGGGTTGGGGAGGTCCGTTCAGCACAACAGTCCAACAAAAACGATTGGTCTGTGTGAGCCCTTAGTGCCTTTAGACTGCTGTATTCCACATAGACTATGCTTCCTCTGCTGCGAGCCTGCAGCTGCTGTATATATATATGTGTGTGTGTGTGTGTCAATAATATAGGCCTACATGGTACTAATAATATGTGTACTTATAATATGTACATACAGTAGCACATACATGTACATGTTACAAGTGAATTCAAAGATTCAGAAGTGGACTGATTCTCGTTCCAAAAGTACCAGTAATACTACGATCAATCATTGAGCTGATGAATGTACCATTCTTTCTATAATCAATTGTGTCCATGTTTTTCAGCTACATGTATTTGGTAAGAAAACAAAAAGGAAGATATGCCGATATCTATTCCTGGTCGGTTGCTAATCGCTCAATCCCTGCCATGGCTGCGTGGGACTCAACCTTGTTTGTTAGTAAATCACGTACTAAAGTGGGGTCCGAGGAACGGGACAGGTCGTCTGCCAGAGCCTCCAGCTTCTCCCAGCTCTTCCCACAGAGGATCAGCCTGGCCCCGCCCTTGTGAAACACGCTGGCGCATTCTACACAACGAAACGCCCTCCACCCAGACAGAACACGACAGGGGAAGAACAGCACCCATGCAGTGGATGTTCTGTTATAACACTGCCGAACCAGAGCCACCACATTGCTTCAACATGTGTGCACCACCAATACGGGCGGCATGAACGCACATACCTTTCCCCAGGCTGGAGAGAGAGTCGGTGATCACAACCACCTTGTTACGCACAGAGGTTTTGGACCACAGGCTGACCACCAGGCCATAGAGGTAGAACAGGCCCGCCAGGGCCACCAGCCCACAGGGAACCAGCAGCACCACAGAGGTCAGCGCCGGATCCATCTTCCGGGGGTCGTCCTGAAAACGAGTTGAAAAGCTGCGTGTTGATTGCGTCAGGATTGCTTCACGCATTTATCAGCTTGATTTGCGCTCATGAAGTTGAATGTGTTTCGAGGATGAAGGTGATGATGAAAACTTCAGCACACGGGTCAGAGTTAGATCGAGACTACAGGGACGGTTTTGGGTGCGTTGACGTGAAAACAAAATGTACATTTTGTTTGTTTTGAACATTCTAAGACAATAAGTGAACATCTGAATGGAGGATGTTTTGTTTCAGAATGACAAGGAATGGCATGGCGATGACTTGACTCCCGCAGTCTATGGGGTCAGGTGATGAATCTTTTCATACCCATACGCCCTCCGGTTCTGTTTCATTGGAATCCAACTGACCACCTACAACCATTTTATAAATATTGATTTATTCTGACAATTCTGAAACGAAAGCAAAGGAGAGGATGTGTTTCACATTATTCTTACACAAGTCAAGTCAAAGCAAAACTGAAACACAATAGAGAACAATCCCATGAATGGATTGACTCGTGAATGGGCACGTTTTATTCTTGAGAAAACCGTCAAGTTCCGAGCTATTTTTAACACGTTATCTAAATAGCTGCAGCAGAGGAATGACACAGTGCAGGGCTGGATTTCCAGGCATTCAGGTTAACGTAACCTGAGGGAAACTTGGAACAGCTAAGAGATAACCTTACGCACTCTGTGTTCAACTTTATGAACTTTATGAACTTTATGAACGTTTTGTAATGCAAATTGAGGACTAGTTGTAGGCCGGTAGAGCTTGAACATCGGAATGCACCATGGGATTTCTACTTTTAAGAGGGTGGGAGAGTTGTCGTAGTGAAAAACATAAATATACCGTAAATGAAAATAGTGTTTTGTCGTCTCGCTTGAGAAATGCTGTAGCAGTTTCAAACACAAACATGTCCATAATGACAAATAGGTTCACCATTAATTACTAACCAATTACCAAATAAACTTTCCAACCAACACAATAACTATTCAATCTGTCCTACACTTCCAAAATGGAGGCGGTCATTGTATGTGGCATTCGGTGGCATTGTGATGTACAAGCCCTATAGTAAAGGGCTTCACCTTTTTTGTTTGATAGGTTGTTATGTTTTGTTATTTTTATCCCCCTTTTTACATCTTCTTATCAAGCTTCATTCATAGTAAAGAGGGGTGATAGCTTCTTATGTTGCTAGCTAAATGGACGCTGTAGTTAGCCAATAGTTAGTCCTTTAGACTGGGGCACTAGATGGTGTTTTCACCTTTGACAGGAATAAACATGAAGGTGCATAATCTGACAGTGATTTGGAATTTACTTAATTTATTAAGCGCTACAAACACAGAGGTGCACTGTAAAGATGTACATACATTTTTAGTTGTGCCTTTTCAGGTGCTGTGAAGGGAGTTTCCACCTGATGCAAATAATTAGGCCTACATTTTACTTTTTGTTTTTGTGTAGAGAAGGTGTTGCTACTTTGGTGTAGTTTGAATTACGACAATACACTTTATACCGTGAATGTATTCTTTTGACGAAGAGAATCAGGTCATGTATATTAATGCTTGAGTATCGTTGTAGTAGTATAGTAAAGTATTCATAAATAAACAACATTCTATAGATAGATCTAGGCTATCCTTTTGATGTTGACCAAACTATTGTGATATGTGGTGTTTCTTCAAGTATAGCCGAAGCTGTGTGTATCGCAACAATTTCATTATGGATGCTAACTTTCTCTAAAAGAGTGATAGTCTACTTTTAGATATTGAACAGGGAAACTACCTCTAAAACTTCTGCAAAACATGAATGTATTAAAGAATACGTGCCCCTCTTATCATAATCCCCATCATCTGCAAACTGCCAATCAATTAAATTGTGTGTGAATGGATGGAGCATGAACTCCATTTCCCCTCTTCTTCGTACTTCTTCTCATACTTATACATAACGCTGCAGTGTGTGTGGATGGAATTGGATGGATCACAAGGTATCAGAAACGGGTCGTAGACCTAACACGCCCTCCTCCCTCCTACAACTCTTGAACAAAAATTGGAATTTTGTTAAAAGTTGAAAGTTGTTCTCTCGAGGGCTTATTGTCTGCTCTTGTGTACTGTAGAAAAATGGCAGTGCAACATGGCGGGCTCCGTGGTAGAGGACCTGCTCCCGCTAGATATATAGGGCTCATTTTAAAGTTATGAAAACACAATTCTTATTAACATGGAATTACACTCTATCATATAACATTTATATATCATATTATATCATAACATATTACATATTAACATACATATTAACATATTATTATTATTATTATATTATATTGTATTATATAATATTATATTATATTATATTATATTATATTATATTATAGTATGTAATATTAGATTATCTTTCTGCCAAGTCTGTTCCATGGACGCCAATACATTCTATACACTGCTCCTTTAAGATTCTCACGTCGGCAGAGGGTCAAAATAAAGTCACGTGGTGACCCCTCCACGCTCTCCTGCAGCCGTCTTGTACAGCACTAATGTACAAAGCCTAATTTGCTCGACGCCGTGTTTGCTAATGTTGTGTGGCCACCCCTTTGTTTTTGTTCTTTGTAATTTGTTACACTATCGTGACAGCTCTAACTAAGCAGATAAGCATCCCTTTGCATGATACATGCCCGCATGAAAACACACACACACACACACACACACACACGCCAATAATAGAGGCTAGTCTGGCTGAAACCAAACATACAGCAGGACAAGTTGTCAACAACTTGTCCTGCCACTAGAAAGGGCATCTAAATATACCATTGCCTTAAACCACAGTGGACGTAGGCCTGTCTTTTGCAAAGGCTAAACGTCGCATTGCCTATTTATTTCCAACATAATGTGGAAATAACGCTGCGCAGATTACACTTACATAGCAACGGAATAAAGTGAATAAATCATTACTTAGAAACAGGCAAGTCTAGTATTAACCAGCTATCATCATCATCTTGAAATATTCATGAATATACACGTCAAAAGAAACCTAAAACAATCAGTGAACAAATTCAAGGATTAATGAATACATTAATTGAAAAATGAATCCATGAAACATTTCTCAGTTTTAGGGGGGGAAAGGGTCTCGGAAGAATCATACATACTGACTGTATGAGCCATCAACTTACTGCGTGTTCTGTGTTGAATATGGTGGTCTACTCCTACACGGTCACTCTATGGCAACTAATGATGATACCCACCGGAGAGCCAGTGGCTTCTGTAGGGACCCCGCCCGGCTGCTCTGGTAGGCCTAGGGGACAACTGTGGTCTTTTTATAGCAGAACAGCTGAGCTCGATCTCATCCAGCATGTTATGTATAGCATGACCGGGGGTGTGCAAACGGGGCAGGGTAGTGAATAAACCAGATCTTAAAACATGTCGTTGTCTCGTTGGTAATCAGACCGTAAATCTGATTACCAACAGAGTTCGGAAACGCTCTGGATTATTGTTGCCCGATTCAAAAGTTTGGATAAGCGCCGCCAGGGTACCACGCACAGATTCCGCCGCTGTGCGTTGTGCGTTGATTCAGATAAAGGGGCGGGGCCTCGTACGGCGTGCGTGTCGTACGTCCAGCACGCGCAGCTTCGTCCTGTCAAGAAACCCCTCGAAAATTCCCCGACAGTGCTGCACTGTCCCGGTAGACACAAGAGATAAAGGGGGCTAGCATGTCGGATTTTGAGGAATTTGAAAAACAGCTGAGCGAGAATCGACAAGGTAAATCAATGCGCTGTATGTTCCGCATCGGTGTGCACAGATGGCTCCCCAATACAAGTCGAAGGCCAGTGCAGACCGGTGTGCATGGACGATCTGCGAGGCGTTGAGCCCCGCGATGAGTTGGTTTCAACCTTGGTCGCGGTCAGTGTCCCCACAGCATGATGAGTCATTTTTGTTTTACAACAGGAGAGACCGGCGGGGTGAACGATAGATGTTGGGGTATATGGCAATGCCCGTGGTCTTTCCGTGCACCTTACGTATTTCCCCCCCATCCCCACACAGAGAGGGAGAAAGAGAGACACAGAAAGGGGAGCCGCAGTTGCTCTCCCGGTCGGAGTGACAAGCATCGCAGCTGGAGCAAAGACCGGGGGAGCCGCAGCCGAGACCGGAAGAGCCGTGACCGTAGGAGCACCTCGCGGGACCAGAAGAAACACAGGTGGGCGGGTCTCTGGGTGTGCGTGTGTGTGTGTGCAGCGGTGATGTTGTTGAACGTGTTGTCATGGAGACTTTCCATTGTATCTACCTAGCTACTCTCCGCGGAGAACGCGGAAGAAGAAGATGTGCAAATACTGGGATGTGCCGCCGCCGGGCTTCGACCACATGACTCCAATGCAATATAAAGCGATGCAAGGTAATGCGGGTCGGGACGCCGCGTGTCTTTGCTGTCGCACCGACGTGCGGCTCCGCTTCATATGCTGCTGCACACGAGCAGCTTGAAACCAACGGGGGGAAAAGTTTAACATCTTTAACAAACGATCGTTGAGATAGCAATTGCACATTGTATATATATATTTATAGTTATAGTTATTTTTACTTTATTTTACTTATATTTTACTTATATTTTTAATACTGTTTTTCTTTTGCACCGATTGCACCAAGTCAAATTCCTTGTAGGTGCAAACTTACTTGGCAATAAACTTGTTTCTGATTCTGATTCTGATTCTGATCTGAATCTCCATGAAAGGTTCCTGGCAGGGTTTGTCTGAATAAGATATAATTTCCAACATCATGAAATGTGATATGTGTTGAAAAAAATGTATTGGGTTGACTGTGATTGACTGTTCAATGCCAGTCAACATTAGTTATGTACTTAATGTTATCTGAAAGATTAAGCTGAAGGAGGGCTGAGGCTTCATGCACCCACTCAACTATTCAAACCTGTAGAAAGTATAGAAAGAGTGATATAGAGAGACCTCTTGAGAGACGTGGCACCTAACACTTAAGACAGAAAACAAACAGACCGGATCAAGCGAAACATAAAGAACAAAAGTTGTATTTCTCTGTAAGGATCCTTTCTATACGGTTAGCATATAAGCTGAGCCTGTCAGTGGTCGTTTTTTTCTTTAGAACCCAAATGATGGAAAAGCGGGTACGTTATCCTTTAACTGATATGACTCAAAGACGAAGCCTAAAGCAGTGGGAGTAACTTTGATGACCTTGTTTGAGCCGAGTGTTTGAACTGAGTGTTTCACGTGAATGGGTATAGCCTGGTTCAATAAGTTTCATCGTACATACCTTCACATTTGTACCCATTACAATTTTTCAAAATCAGATTTTTCTTCGTGTGGAAAATTCAAATTATAATAATTCTGCCAGGAATGAATCAAGATTCAGATCACAAACAAAACATTAAAGTTAAATTTACCACTGTGTATTCCTGCACAACCTGGTCCAGGCGAGACTAATTTGGTGGGTGTAACGTAGCTACTGTTGAATACTGTTGTGAGGGGGAACTATGTTTATTTACTTGTGTTTGTCTTTTATTTACTATGTTTATTTTGATTGGTCAATTACCGCACTAAGCGGTCTCTTACCTCTGAACTACAGACCATTTATGGTCGCTATTTCCAACTGTAAACACGAACAGATTACCTGTTTATTGACAAAGCAATCAAATCATTTTTTGGGGTGTTTTTGTGTCAAACTATTGATTTCTTTAGTAAGCATCCATGTTCGAAGCAGGATAACATACAGGTAATTATTGGGAAATAAACCCAATGATTATAATGAGGGATAAGGGATAAACAACAACGGGTTATCCCGCTCCGGCCACATCAACACCCCGGTTATTTAACGTGATTTAATGTATTACTTATTACTTAAATAACATTGTTTATTACATTATTTTAAAAAATAATGGGACACCCCCATTGTGGTTTATTACAGCCTTATCAATGGTGATAAGATATCACCTGCTTTTATCTCTAACCTTATTGGTGGTTAATGAACCTTATCAGCCTGCTGGCTCTTTGGTAATCTCCCCATCAGCGGCTGGACAGATCCCCAGCATGGCCCTGCTGTCCGCCCCCGCCACCACCACGGGGGCGACCGTCACGCCCGCCCCAGGGCCCCTGGCTGGCAGTCAGATGACGCGCCAAGCCAGGCGCCTGTACGTTGGCAACATTCCCTTCGGGGTAACCGAGGTAAAACTGTAACACTGTATTTTGGTTTTGGGTTGTTTTTTTCTTTTCTTCCTGTTATTCTCTTTCCCCCACTGTACGCACACACACATGACCAATTACCATAGAAAGGCGAAGAAAAAGAAAAATATATATATATGATAGGTGCTAGAATAGTGTGCTATGACTTCTCTTAGCATGAGTGCATATAGTTTAAGGCAGTGGTTCTCAACTGGTCTGGCTTCAGGACCCACCATCACCCCTTAATGACAAGCCACCACCCAAATCAAGGAAAATTTTCAACTTCTCAAATGTATTTAACATAACATAACACTTCAGTAACTGTAATATTAA
>JAOYML010054797.1:0-11175 GCA_027122555.1 Urophycis chuss
CTGGGCTTCCCTCCTCAGGCTGCTGCCCCCGCGACCCGACCCCGGATAAGCGGTGGAAATGGATGGATGGATGGATGGATGGATGAGAGAAAATGTATTAAATTAAATTAGATAGAAATTAAAAAATATATATATTATTATATATAATATACTGTATATTCTTATATAGTTATTCTATAGTCTTTTTTGTGGCTAGGTCCGAGAATTTATACAGATCGCAATAAATTGGGGGTCAATTTTGGCCTGGCAATGTCATACCTAGGAGGTTACACTTTTTGCCACCTCCATTGCTTTGTAAGTCCAAGCCGTCAATGTTCCGGCAATTACGTGGGATGGGCAGATGTGTCTATGACGTGCACTGTTGTGCGACTAATAGCCGGGAATTTTAAAACCAGCTTTAAAAACAGCTGATCAACTGCTTTCGCAATTGAAGAGATCAAAAAATGTGCAGTGCATCACAGTGTTTCTTGTTCTCCTGCCATTGTTCTTTTGAAACTGACACTGGTCTCACAGGGCTAATTATTTTTCCGATGCATATGTTGTACGTCACTGTTCACACCCAACTTCGTGCTTCACGTCACGTCACACGCCTACCCCAGTGGCGGCTTTTTTGAAAAGAAGAAATATTACATCTTCAGTTCACATAGACAAGACTCCAGATTGCAGCTTTTACCTGGGTGCAAATGTCACACATTTTCTTGCATCTAAATCCACACATCTCTAAAACAATCAAAATGTTATTTTTGACAGTTCATAAAGATTATCTGTAACTTGTAGAAGCTAGAATGGTAATAATAATAATAATAATAAATGTTATTTAGAAGGCGCCTTTCTGGACACTCAAGGTCACCGTACACACAGTAGATAAAAGCAACGATAAATATAAATACAGAATATAAATAAGGTGGTGTAATTTATCCACACTTCACTGACAGAGCTAGTCTATCCCAGCTGCTTTCATTGATTTTAGTTAACTCGGACAAATGCCAACTCAGCCCTGGGCTGAATGAGAAAATGAATTGAACGCTTCTCGTTTGACTATGTGGAAAATCACCTTATTTCCGAAAAGGTTGGAGTATTCCTTTAACCGATTGTTGAAGTCTAGAAGCATGGTTGATTTTAGGTTTAACAAGGCATGCTTTAGGTGGCGCTAAAGGAAACATTCTTCTCAGCTTCAGAGATGTGTTTACCTGAGGGATATTTTTCCTTTTTTGGTTGGATCTTTATTTTTGTATTTATTTAGTGTGTTTTTTAAATGTTATTTATGATTGATACACATTTATGATAGTTATAGAAAAAACTGTCCAAAAAAATGCTGTTAAAATTAAAATGTCTTTCTCTCTGTATCTATTTCTGTCTCTTTCTTTTCATCTCTATCTGTCTGTCTGTCTCTATCTCACTTGCTTTCTCTCTCTGTCCCTACCTCTCTTCCTCAGTACGGCTTGTGGTGTGGTGATATCCAGGAGCTGGTGCTAAGGGTTCGGGGTTCCATCTCTCAGTGCTGTAGTGTTCAGGCTCTATCAGCCCTCTCTTCCCAGTTCAACTCCTGTGTTTGCCCAACAGTCCTTGGGCAGGAGCACAGTATCCAGCAGATGACAGATATGGCTGTCAAGCTGCATGGTACCTTACACACACACACTTTATACTACGCACACACTCACAAACAATATATAACACACTTCCTGGAACACACTTTCACACACTTACAATTACGATTAGACTTTGTTGATTTTTATATTTATATTGGTGTGCGTTTTTGTGTGTTTAGGTGCAGCAGAGGGAAAACGACTGATGGAGACAACAGTGGGCAAACACTCTGACATCAAGGCATCTATTAGAGATCTGCAGCAGAAGATCCACTCAGAGAGGCAGAGGCTGCAGGTCAAAGGTCAAGTGGAGAGGATAGAAGTAGAGAAGTGGAGAGAATGGTCAGAGAAGGAGGGACAGATAGCAGAGAAGGAGAGAAAGAAAAAGGTGGAGCAGACCGACAACCTTTTTGTAAATAACGAATCTGATTGGTTAAGGGTTGTTTAACCCTTAGCTCCCCATCAAGTGACCTTGTGAGTAAACAGCATGGCTTCTTGCAGGCACAGCCAAAGGAATCCAGCCACACCCCAGAATTGACCAGAGAGCATGATGGGAAGGAAGTACCCATCGACTGGCAGAAAGCAGCCAACCAGAAGCCTCTGCTAAAGGGGCAGAATGATGGGGAGGGGAAGACTCCAGATCTGAGCTGTTTTAAGGCGTTAGTATGGTCAAGATGAACTGCAGAAGTGCCTTTAATGATTAGGATGCCACCCACAGCTCTTGCTCTCTTTACTCTGCATGGGATTCTTTTGTCCTGTAGTTCTTCTAACATATTTACCTGATGATCACTGGTGTATCTTGCTGTTCTTGCTACTCTTCACCTTTCATTTACACTCTAGATAAATGGTGACACCCTGTATCTCTCTCACTAGACGGGAGTCATCTTCCTCTTCCCGGGAAGGGGGCCACTCCTCCTGCTATTCCTATTCTCAAAGTTTCAACCTATCCTGCTCTCCACTCGTGCCCCAGAGGCGGGTCCTCACCATCCTCAGCCAATCCCAGCCCAGCTCTGAACTCAAGGCTCCTCCCTCGCCCCATGTTGGGATGTGGCAGGGGATGCAGGCGGGCTCTGATGACTTCAATAAGACCAGGCAGGTGAGATTGTCAATAATCACTTGGTTCTAGAGGGCTATAGATATGGAATAAATAAGTATGTGTATATATGTAACTAGTGTGGCCATATAGAGAAAGTGTAGTATGGTTTCCCCTGTAGGCCAGGATGCTGAACTCTAGGCAATCATGATTATTCAATAAATTAACCCCATTTGATAAGCAAATAACGGAGCTCAAAGGGCTGTACATGTGGAAATTATTTTATTCCAGCTTTGAATTGGGCCACCAGGGGAAGCAAATTAGTTTGTGTTTGTTCTGGTGTTGTGTTCTGTGATGAGATTGATATGCAATAATCCTAGTTTCAGTTATACCTTTTTCTTTCCTTGACTTCATCTGTGCCAGGATCACCAGGATCAGGAAGTGATGTCAGAGGAGTCTCTGTTCAATGATGATTATGAGTGTGTGTCCCCAGATGACATCTCTCTGCCCCCACTATCGGAGACTCCAGAGTCTAACTTAGTGTTGTCAGACAGAGATGACATCGCCTGCTGCAGCTCACGCAGCACCCAGTACAACCAGTACAGCTCCCAGTCCAGCCACCATGGCAACAACCAATACCACATGGAGACAGAAGCTGGTACTGGTTTAGTGTTGGACATGAAGAGTTGTACAACTGGCGACAAAGCTCTACAATGCAGAGAAAGGTCAGTTGACCTCATATTAGGAAGTAGGACATTGGGAACATGAGCACATAGGGACATAGGGAATATTAGGACATATGCAATGGGAGGACATAGGAAACAAGAGGATTCAGGGATTGGGAGGACTGTGTTTTTGTCATCCAATATGACAAAACACAGCTGACAGCCTAAGAGAACTTTTATGGCTGCATTGTTTGGAGCATTTCTTTCGATCCTTGGAGCATTTCCTTCCCAGGTTCAATTTGTTTGGGCATGAACGCAGCAATCAGACTTGGGGGCAGACCAAAATGAGCAGACTGAGACCATCAATTGAAATTGTGGCAATTAAATTTATACATCCATATAATCCATTATACATATAATTATACAGTTAACCCTGAATGCTGTGGAGTCTACAGTATACATTTATATTATTCATATTGGAGGGTGCCATGTATATGGTCTAATTTATAGACCATATACATGGCTTTTCTAGATGTACAATACAGTATATTTTAATACGTTTTAATGTTTTAATTTCTACTACTGTCCTGTACATTCTGCTGTGACACCTAAATTTTACATTTACATGTAAGGCATTTAGCAGATGCTTTTGTCCGAAGTGATGTACAATAAGTACATTTGTCAGAAGAAGGTTAAACACTTAATTGCTGTTAATACAGTAAGCAAGTCACCAGAACAAGTTTCAAGCATTCCAATTGCTAGGTTAACCATTGCGAGTGTACAACATCTCTGGCCTAAGATGCTAAGTGCTAAGATACATATAGTAAACAACGTGCAATTATAAAGTGCCAAGATGTACGACATACAAATGCATGAGGGGAGTTACCCTCCCCCCAATTTTCTGTCTGGGATTGATAAAGAACTATCTTATCTTACTTTAGCTTATTTCTTCACTCACCCTCCAGCACCCTGGAGATGAAGGGGACACCATCAGCAGACCAACCCCAACCCCAAGACTCTGGCTCCTCCCTGGGCTGCTCTCAACCCTCCCCCCCCACTGACTCCAGCATCCTCCAGCACAATAAGGAACCCAGACAGCTCCTTGGCCTCTTTCAGATCCCCTGTGATCACAATGGAACAAGATATTGCAGTTGTGGGTCTCAAGACCACACTGTTCACAGCACTACCTTCCCACACAGTACTACTCTAGAGAGTAAAGTAAGAATCAGCCATGACACACCAGTGTGTCATGAAGGCCCTAACACTCTTTTCAAGAGCTCTGTCTCTGCTGTTGCAGATGAGCAGTTAATCTCCAGCAGCCCCCTTCCCCAGCAGGCCCTAGACGATCCCACATCCTGGGCAGAGGCTCTGTCTCAGCCCCCTCTCCAGGCTCCAGAGCTTCTCCACCTGCCAACTTCAGACCAGTCAGATCAGTCAGATGTGTATCGACACCTGTCTGTCCATGAGGCCATCTCTCTTATCCAAGTGATAAGTGAAAGCCATGCAGCACAAGGCAGTTTTGACACTCAATACAGCCATTACACCCATTGCAGCAATGAAACCCATGAAAGTGAGCATACGCAAGACAGCTGTGACACAGATGGAAGCTTTGACATCCTAGACAAAATTGAGACCCAAGACAGGATGAGTATTTGTAGGAGCTCTAGGTCTACAGCCACTGTTTACTCATCCACAGAAGGTCTACAACCCTACAGTGTCCTGTCTCACCACCATGATGACACCCAATACAGCCATAACACCAAGGAAAGCCAGGACACCCAATATAACCATGACAACTCACAGGGCCATGTCACACAAGTATGCCATGGTTCCCCAGCCACTCTTTTCCAAAGCTCAAAACCTGCTGTTAGCCAGCACATGATCTCCAACAGTTCCCTGCCCCATCAGGCTCTAGATGAGCCCACAACCTCCTGTGCAGACACTCTGTCTCAGCCCCCTCTCCAGACTTCAGAGCCTCTCCACTTACCAACTCCAGACCATCAGTCAGATGTGTATCGACACCTGTCTGTCCGTGAGGCCATCGGCCTCATCCCAGTTATAAGTGAAAGCCATGACACCCAAGTCTGCCACAACACCCCAGTGTGCCCTGACACACAATACAGGGTTGACCCCCAAGGAATATTTGACAGCCATAAAACCCAAGACAGAATTGAGACCCAAGATAGGAGGACTATGTGTAGGAGCTCCAAGTCTACAACCTCTGAATCCACTGAAGGTCTACAACCCTGCACTGTCCTCTCACAACTCCCTGAGGAAGCCCAAGTCAGCCATGATACTCAAGTCAGCTATGACAACCAAGTCTGCCATGACTACCAAAAGAGAAATGACATTCAAAACAGCTCTGAAACCCATGACAGCATTGGCAACCAAGGTAGCAATGATACACAAGGCAGCCATCACCCCCAAGACAGCTATGACACCCCAGCGTGCCATGCCACACAATACAGCAATGACACTCAAAACAGCTCTGAAGCCAGCATTGACAACCAAGGCAGCAATGATACACAAGACTGGAGAAGTATGTGCAGGAGCTCCAGGTCTACAGCTTCTGAGGTATCCTGGTCAACTGAAGGTCTACAACCCTGCAGTATCCTGTCTCATTGTCCTGATGACACCCAGTGCAGCGATGACACCCAACTCTACCACGATACAAAGGGCAGTCAAGACAGCTTTGACAATCAAAACAGCCATGAAACTCAAGACATCCAGGACAGCCATGACACCAAAGCCACCCAATATACCCAAGGCAACCAGGATACCCAATGCAGACATGACACAAAAGGCAACTTTGACACCCACAGAAGCCATGATGCAATGACAAAAGGACACTTTGACAGCCAACAAAGCATTGAGACCCAAAACAGCTGTGACACCAAAGGATGCCATGAATCCCCGATCACTCTTTTCCAGAGTTCAGTCTCTGATCTTAGCGAACAGATTATCTCCAGCAGCTCCTTGCTCCAGCAGGCCATAGATGTGCCCTCACCTTGGACAGACGTTCTGTTTCAGCTCCCTCTCCAGCCTCTCAAGCCTCCCCACTTACAAACTCCAGAGCAGGACCCAGATGTATGTCAACCTCTTTCCGACCCAAGCTGTGTCAGCACAGGTATATGTGAAAGTCACAAAACCCAAGTCTGCTGCGAGTCTGAAGACAGCCATGACAACCCAGTTTACCAAAAGAAACAGTACACCAATGGGTCCCAATGCAGCTATGACACCCAATCAATATTTCTCAGCCATGAAACCAAAGAAGGCCTTGAGACCCAAGACAGGATAAGAATGTGTCGGATTTCCAGGTGTACAGCCACTGAGGTATCCTGGCCCACTGAAGGTCTACAACCCTGCAATGTCCTCCCTCACCACCATGATGATTCCCAAGGTGGCTATTACACCCAACACAGCCATGACACCCAAGTCTACCCCGATACACAGGGTGAACAAGATGGCCTTGACAACCAAGCCAGCCATGACTCCCAAGAATTTCTTGAATCCCCAGTCTCTATTTTCCAGAGCTCAGTCTCTGGTGTTAGCCAACAGATGATTTCCAGAAACCCACTGGAGCACTCCTTCTTGGCAGATACTCTGTCTCAGCATCCACTCCAGGCTCCAGAGCCTCCCCACCTACCAACTCCAGATGAGGACCCAGATGTGTGTCTACCCCTGTCTGTCCGGGAAGCCATCTGTCTCATCCCAGTTATACAGGGGCCTCCTCTGCCTCATCCCCAACCCCCATCAGAGAGGCTTCCCCAGGGAAAGAGCTCTAAGGCTGGCTTTCCATGTGTTAGCAGGCACCTGTCTAGAGCAAGCTTAATGGAGAACTCTGAACTCACCCTGGAGCTGGAAGTGTCTGGAGGTGTCCCTGAGACCACCCTCACCTGGTGGGTAGTCTACAACCAGCCACACCACCCTATATAGTACAACATATAGCACTAAATATAGCACTCCACTACCCCATATAATACTACACCTTATGCTGCATATGATACTACTTCTAATAACTGACCTAGAGGAATAGCTACAGGTATTTAAGACCCTGACATGCAGGGACTGAGACAGAGGACTAGACATGACAGCTACATAAACACTTCATCCCATAGCTGGCAGATGTTCTACAAACATGTCATGTCTTTATAATGTGTGTGTGGTTTGAGGTTTAATCGACCATAAGAAGGCCTGAGTTAATTCTAACATCTACAAGCTGGCTCTAGCAGTAACGACTCCACCATTCATCGGGTCTCTAATTAGTCAATAGCTCAGCATGTTTCTGCAAGCTAGCGTAGTTCACTAGGTTAGCATTTTTCAGGATGGCTGGCATGTATAACATGTCTCGGTAGGGTAGGATGTTTCAGGATATTAGCATTTTTCAGAAAGTTAGTGTGTCCCATCAGGCTATTATAGCCTCAATAGGTCAGCATGGTTCACCAGGTTAGCATAGTTCTGAAGGTCAGCATTTTTCAGCAGGTTAGCATGGTTCACCATGTTAGCTTGGTTTGAGAGGTGGTTCAGGATGTTAGTTTGTTCTAGTAGTCTAACCCTCTCTCTAGTCTAGGCTGCTTGATATGCTTAGTGTACTTAGATGCTATGCTAAACTGCTTGCTTTGCTAAATGTATAGAGGTGCTTGGCTATACTGCTAGATATTTAGCTGTATGGTTATGCTGCAAGGATATGCTGCTAGATAAGATAGCTGTATTTAAATGCTAGGCAATGCTGCTAGCTCTGCTAAGTGTAGGTGGATCCGAGGCTTACTTGAAGTAACAGGTGTTTTTGTATCCAACCGCTGCTTGCCACCTATAGGCCATTGGATAACTGACAAGTTAATTGCATCCACCAGGGCTTCACAAACATGGCTGCCGCTTCTTTGCTGCTAGATATGCGATCTGTATTCAGATGCTATGCTATACTGCAAGCTCTGCTAAGTGTATGGAGATGCTAGGCTGTGCTGATGGCTGTCATCGTCGCTTTAGGTTGACAGAAGGCCAGCTGCCAAGCTCAGAGGACAACAACCCCTCAGGTCGGAACCCTGCTGACACCCTGCAGGCAACACACTTTAACCACAGCATTGAAAAGTGGCTGGTTGGTGAGGTGTATGACATCATCAGCCTGGACTGGAACACCTGGTTTGGGACACTTTGTGTGTTATTGTGGCTGCTATACCTGGTGCTACTCTAAACACACACTCACTCACTCACTCACTCACTCACTCACACACACAGGATATTATTTCAACAAGATATGTATTGTATGTAGTATAACATATTTATAAGTGTATATTCTATATAGTATTTATAGATAAGTTCTGGATTTTCAATCCTGTACCCTCTTTTCCTATCATTTTACGTTTAGTAACTAATTGTAACAGTATAGAGAAAAAAAAATAGACTATATACAGTATCTATATAAATTAATGTCCTATTAACGCCACTCTCAGCTTGCCATATCTAATGACCATGAAAGCAGGGGCGCAGCAGGGGGGTGGCTTTCGGGGCTGAAGCCCCGAATCTCACTTCAAAAGCCCCGCATCTTATTTAAGCTTTTGAAGTTATGACAACCGAATGGTTATTGTTTCTTTCCATTAAATAGTATTGTCTTGAGCAGGCCCTGCAACTGAAAATGTAGGCTATGAATTAGAAGGGATTTAGGATTTGCCAGTGTCCAGCAGGTCACCCTAAAAGGGACTAGAATGCAGGAAATCGCATCTTAGAAATTAAACATTTTCTGGAGGAGAACCCCCAGATTCTGGGCTAAGCCCCGGATGTACACAAAGTCTGGCTCCGCCCCTGCATGAAAGGCAATTATTTAACTCACTCCCAAAATGACTGTGGACCAATCAGAAAACTTGAACGTGTTATAATCCCAGTGCTTCAGCACGCTGTCACTACTATGGTGTGGCTGATCTCAAAGCGCTGTGCACATTGCTAACCAAGCCTAGGATCGTAGGATATATACAAGGTGATATTATTAAAGAGTTTGCGGAATTGTGTGTTATTTGACTGAGAATTGGGAGGTGAGGCCTGAGAGCGTGTGAAGAGGATCATTTGCATGAGTCTCATGCTCCATGAATGAGAGTTGGCAGCTCTTCCGCACACAGTGCAGAGAACATCTCTTCCGCCATGTGTTTTAACATGGCTGAAGAGGTATCTAACATAGTTTTTTGGTCATTTCCAATGAGAGCATTCACACCAGTGCTACATTGACCACTCTATATTTTCCAGCACTGCTTAAAACCTTAATTTTCACCCATCATATCATCATACCCAAAATCCGATCTTTTTTCCTTGCAACTATGAGACGTGGCGCTCCTTGACTTGTCTGGTGTGCGACCCGCATTACATTGAAGCTCTGCCTTAACCAAGTCTGACTCAGACCAAAAGATAATCCGAAAGCCACTGACTTCCTCTACACAGTACTTACTCATGATATTGTAGTTTTTCATTTTGAAACATTATTCCAATAAAACATGTTCAAACAAATTGAACCATTTCAGAATTGAAATTGAAAAAAACAACCTATTCAACTGATGTCTGCTTTGTGACTGTTTTAAAATGTTTGTGCAGTTGTAAATGAGCATGCCGACTCAGCACCACGATTACATTGTTTGGGGAAACCCTTGAAAGTCAAGGCCTGTGGTAGGTCTGAAAAACCACTTTAAGTGTAAGTTATATCTGTTTCAGCTCAAATTCACTCCTTACGACTGGTGTCCCTTCATGTGAGTTCCTCAGGAAAAGCCACTAAATTAAATTAACTCCAGCCAGCTCAGGAGCCACTTCTAATGTACCGTAGCTCTCAAGAGCTGACACTCAACACTGCATTTCCTTGGGTCCTGAACAATACACTTGCCAAGTATGAAGTTGATTAAATTATGAGAAAATGGAAGGACGGACACATGCACACCAGTTTTCGTTTCTTTGTTTAGTTTTTTTTTGTCAGCAATAAGTCATGGTCCTAGATTTTCACAATAAGAGTCACCAATGTCATGGATGTATTACAAGAATGTGTTACTCAGTTCAAGTATACTATTGCAACCTCTACATGCTTCATTTAAAGGTCGGGTAAAATACAAAATAAAAAATCGTATTGAAAAAAAATTGTGTTGCACATAGTCAATAACAAGCACAAAGAACCAACAGGATTAATAATTTCTTGGAAAAACACTAAAATAACATAAAATAACATAACTTAAAAAATAAAATAACTTAAAAATAACTAAAATAACAAGTTCATCAGTCGTATTTATTCAAACTATTTTATATAAAGTTTGCCTATTTATAATAATCACCCAGTTTATTTATAACGCAGTCGCCAGAGGATTCACTGTTTAATAAACATGTTAAAAACAACAACATCAGTGGTCATTTCTGAGGTCTGATCATAGACCACTATTAATGCATTCAATTATTACTAAAGTAATGGATTTCATTTCAATTCTATACGGGGACTGCTTAAAGATGCACCTGATCATTTTTGAGATTTGTTATAATGTTCATTTCTGCTTTATTGTTGGCTATATTTCAGTGATCTATCATTTCTCTGCTATCCTTGGAATCCTACAACTTCTTGCCGTTACAAGCATACATTAATAAAGTAATCTCTGACTAGCCGATAGCTGCATGTTAATTGGACTACACTGGAAAGTATGCATGAGTATGCCTGAGTGCCTTTATCCATCCATCCATCCATTATCGTAACCGCTTATCCTCTACGAGGGTCGTGGGGGGGCTGGAGCCAATCCTAGCTGCAACGGGCGAGAGGCGGGGTACACGTCGCCAGCCTATCACAGGGCTAACATATAGCAACGAACAACCATTCACACTCACACCTATGGTCAATTTAGAGACACCAATTAACCTAATCCCCAACCTGCATGTTTTT
>JAOYML010055855.1:0-10000 GCA_027122555.1 Urophycis chuss
TCTGGGCTTCCCTCCTCAGGCTGCTGCCCCCGCGACCCGACCCCGGATAAGCGGCAGAGATGGATGGATGGATGGATATATGACACAGCAATGAACTCACAATTTCTTCGTCGCTTTCCCCCGATGCACGGTGGGTCAGGATGTCTCTCACAACACAATATCACGGCATCCATATGATTATGAAGACAGGGGTGATAACGTTAGTCGGCTCATTTTTCAACAAGAGCAAACTTGGTGGAAAAACACACACACACACAAACAGTGTGTTTATTGTTTATTTCTGTCTCCAGTTTTTCAGACTTTATTTTCCGTTTTGGATACACTCAAATAACTTAATGACGAATAAGGCTAGTGAAACAGAACGGGGTCAATGTTCAAGTGAATGGCACAGTGGCTTTAGCTAACAGTAACTTGGCTACTGTTAGCCTGCCAGGAGTTTTAGTTATCACTGTAGGCCTACATAAAAAATAACGTGCCAACATTCATTGACCAAATTCATGAATACTGAAATCATACCTGACAAATGTAAATAGTTGAATAACTTACCTAGGCACTCAGATTCTTCTCCTGTAGGCTACAGCCCTACTGCACATTTGCGCAGGTGAGTGCTGCGTTCACTCCAGGAACGCAAAGTTGCAAGACTTGCAACTTTGCAAGTTAGTGTTATACCTCTTGAAAAATGAGCACATTACTCACCTTTTCTGAGTTGAATCACCTGGTTAGTGTGAAATAAGTAAAGTACACTAATGTAATTGAAGTAATTATAGCTATGACCTTTTTGTTAGTACTGTAGAAGTACTTTAAAGTGGTAACATTTTGATATTACTACTGTACAAGTACCTTGCAGTGGTAGTAGTAGTAGTAGTTGTATTGTGATATTGCTGTAGAAGTAGCTTCTTGAAGTACTTTGTAGTGGTAGTATTGTGGGGGGGAGGAAAGTCAGGTCATTCTCTTCAAAACAACTCTCTTTCTCCTTGTAGTTCTCTCTCTAGCTCGCTCACCAATCACACAGGTCAAACAGTAAAAAGAAAACTGCAAGCAACATCTTATTATGTAATCCATATATATATATATATATATATATAAAATGAAATAAGAATGAGAGACCAAAATTAAAACGATATAGACCACTGTAATGATCAAGCTAAAGGTATAGAAGGTTTCTGTAGGGATCCTTTCCATAACGTTATTGAATATTATCTACCTACCTATTATTATCTACCTATCACTGGCAAAAACAAGCCCTTTTAGAGGACCTACATTGACCCAGTGCTGTTGCCTCAAAGGATTACATAAATCCTGGTTGAAAAATCCATACATTCTCTTTAAGCCTCTGACTTCACAATGATTGATATGCGATTAGTTTTTGGTTGGGGGGAAATGTATGCATAATTCCTATAATCCCAAAAGTGAATAGCGGTGGAGAGGTGGAGAGAAGAAAGTGTGAAGAGAAAGGGTTACCAGAGCGGGTGAAGAAGTCAGAGAGGGAGAGAGCGAGAGAGAGACACAGGCGGTGACAGGCCGGCAGGTCTCTGGGTGGTGCATCCATGCGTGGCCAGCCCCTCAGCTCTTGTACAATGCTTATCATTTCAGAGCCGCAGGCAGTGAGGGGTACACAAACCAAAGCTACACCCCAACACGGGAAAATACCTGCACCGACCACAGCTTGCTCGGCTTAACAGATGTTAGATTAGAGGCTAAAGTTATGAAAATAATTACTAGATTACCAGAACGCTGGCCGCGTGCGACCTTGCAAGTGTCAACCCATTTGCGAGTCTACAATTGTTTTGAGTGAGATGTAATAAGTAGCCTCGTAATGCCTAAAGCTCTTTCATAGTGTTTGTATTAACTTGTCGGTGGTGTAATTTCAAGTGTAGTGTGTGTGTGATCAAGGGGATTTAATGGACCTCATCTTCCCCACCCTTAATCCCGATTTTTATACTTTTGCCTTCTATTTCATATTCTCTAGTTTTGTTGATTATTTGTACTCTTTTGTTTCATGACTGTATTACATTGCCTCCGATTTATGTGCTTATCGCTTATAAACAGGGTTGAATTCAAAGAGAATTACCTTGTGATTCTCATCAAACTGTCATTCCATTGCGGGAATGGAATCCTCATATGTATTTGTCCCTCGGTGGAATTGTAACAGTTTGCCATTATAACCTTCTGTTCTTGTATGAATATTGTTGTCTCCTAAGCGTCCTTGAGTCCCTATAAAGGGGCCATAAGAATCCAAGGTATTTGTATTGTTAACAGGCCTCGTGGTCGACATTCGTATTCCAAGCCATTCTTTTGATGAATGAAACGGTCACCTCTTGGCAGAGCTTGCCGTTTATTGACAAACTGGAAGAAAGGTTTGAGCGAGAGTAAGATAGTTTGCTTGTCTTGGCGGTTAAGCTGAGCGCGACTGTCTATCAGTGGACTCTATGACCTGTGTTCACACTCAACATACCGTACTGCTGAATACTCAACCACACAGCGTTCACTTCAGGACAGCTCTTTTTGGCTTCATGGTTTCCCGTTGTTTCCTGTGTGTTAGGTCATAGAATGGTGTGTTCTCAGACATGTTAAACCAGATTATTAGACCTACCGTTGGTGCATTTAGACCGAGCTTACTCAATTAAGGTAAGATGCAGCGATTCATCTTTCTGGAGCCGCCATGGGACCTTAAAATTAAACCTAATCAACATGTCCACCAGTCAAACAACCCACAAACAGAGCCCTCCAACGGCCCCCTGGCTACCGAAGTATTTGAGAACTATTCATTCTCACCCGGTGGGTAAAACGCATAGCATTGTTTTTTTCTTTGTGTACCTTTACTATTCCCTAAAACACTCCTCCTCTGACGTCACCTGAACCCCAAACAGTGAAGGAGCAGAGGAGCCAGCAAAGAACACCACTTGATGACAAACAAACCGTCGGGGGGCATTTAGGAGACAAGATGTCAGGACTGTGAGTGACAGCCAATAGTGAGGCGCTGGGATGTGTCCATTAGTTAACATGCCTTGCTGGACCTGATGGAGGGGTGATGACAGTTGACCATCAACCCTCCCAAGACCCACCAAAGGTCTATCAGAACCAACCGAATCCCATAGGAACCACCAAAACACAGAAATAACCAATAGAGATCCACCCAACCCCCAAGAACAAAGATTACAGCATTGGGACATACTTTGTAGTACAGCAATTAGTACTTCTTTCCAGCTGTACAAAAACTCCAGCCAATATGTGTCAAAGACAAGCCAATAAAACTGATCTGCAGAGGAACAGAATGAACTCGCAAGACCTGTTATTAAAAAACATTATTACTCTACATGTTTTCTGCAACCTCTTGATCTTGCTCCAAATGTCTCGTAAACGTTGGGTGGATGGCTGAGGGTGGAACCTAGCAGTGCGGCTTGGTTGGTATGTAGATGTCTCTATGGCTGCGTGGATGGCCCAGCATGGTGCTGCTGCGAGAGGCAGATTGTCTCGATTCCCTCCTCTCAGGGTCACCTGGAGGTCCGGGTGGATCGCTGCCCACCTTCTGCTTGTGTTTATTTCAAGGTATTATCCCATCCCCCCCTCCACTCCTTACCACCACATCCTTCTGTCCATTCCATCCTGCTCGCTCTCGCTCTCTCTCTCTCTCTCTCTCTCTCTCCCGCTCGCTAGCTCTTCTGACGTACACATCCCCTCCTCTCTCTTGTCTAACTATCCTCATAGAGCTGTTTCACTTGACGTCTCTCTCTCTCTCTCGCCCTCTGCTCCCCCTCTCTCCCCTCTCCTTCCCCCATCCCTGTGTCCCGCCAAGCCTTGCATCCTCGTCTATCCCCTCTCCCCATCTCATCCCTCCCCGCTCTCCCCATACCCCATTCGTGCCTCTTCTCCCTCCCCCCTCTCTCTCTCTCCACAGGTCCATGTGGTCTCTCACTCGCTCTCTCTCTCTCTGTGGCGTAAATGTCAGCTCTCTCTACCTTGGCCTGGACACATGGGGCCTCCAGCCTAGCGGATGCTACAGCCATCGGCTGCACCTCCTGTTTCATCCTTAAAGGGGAAGCGTAGCCGCCGACACCCGTTTGTCACAAGGCGCTTTTCTAAGTCGTTTTCCATTTTGTTAGCTTGACGTTTACATCGCTCAGGTTATACTTCACCCACACAATGTTCTGGTGTTTAGTGTCCTTCTCTCCCAGCAGCCACCGTCGTGAAACTGGTGGCGGGTTCTGGAGGAACAGTGAGGGGGGAGAGAGCCAGCGTTCAACAGATCAAGTGCACATATCTCAACGGCTGACATCATTCCGTGCTCCCTCTCCTGCTCCACAAATTCACTCCACACATAAATGAATGAAATGTGTGTTTAAAGAGCTTGACCTTACAGGGCAGCAAGACAAAAAGAGCAAGGGCCAGATTTTTCATATATCTGGATTCAAGCGGCAGGGAGGAAAAGGCGGTTTCAGGTGGTTTTCAAGTGTCCATAGAAGGCATTTCTTCTGGTTTAGGGCAGCGACAGCAAATACATGATCATCCTTTAGATTAAACTACGTCTGAATCTGGTAAAAGTATCTGCTCAGAGGACCTAAGGGACCCAGAGGTTTGATGGAGGGCCAAAGACGTCAGCAATATAGGACGTTGCCAACCAAGCTTTAAATACAAATAACAACAACTTTAAAATCAATTCTAATTCTAACTTTAACACATCACCCCTCCCTGTGTCTGCAGATGCCCGTGCATTCTCTTTCAATGTGTTCACAACTTCATTCAAATGTGATAAGGGCACGCTTTTCTATCTATGTGATCATCTTTTTTGTTATTTCGCGTTAAATATAAATGACTTAATTTTTACTCTGAATTGCACCAATTAAGGTTTCACATTCTCTGAGTGCCGGTCGGTCGCGTTTCAGGGAGCCGATTTCCACAAGGCCTCTGCAGTCCTCGTCTCCGTTACGAAGGTAAGCGTTAGCGTATCTCCAGAACACACTGTCCTACAATGACTAATCAGCTCTTTCACATCCCAAAGTGGCTAATTAGTATATTGCCATTCAGGCTAACGTGGCTGGTTCAGCCAGTTTCATGCATGTCATTAAGTGTGTCTGACGGCAATGTCAGACATCTAGTTTTTCATCACGTTTTTTCATCCAAGATTTATATTCTTGCATATTGTTTAGGACACAGTCATGCGAATCAAGATCAGAGATTAAAAAAAACAACTCTAACAGGTTCCTGTACACTTGCAGATGGATATACTTATGGCATCATTAAATATAATTTATCTACTAGAAGTATTTGCTAAATGACTCAAAAGTAAATAATAGACTTGGACTGAATAATCGCAATAACAATTCTTTATTGTGATTTACATGGGCATTCTCTAACGTTTTGCGTCGATATATGTTATTTTAATACGTTAATTTAATGTGAATCGAAAATGTTCAACAGAAAAGTCCTGTGACATTTGTGTGGGTGGGTTAGGGTTAGAACCAGTTTCCCCTTGGCAATAAATCAAGAGTGGCATATGGCCTGGAGGTATGGGATTTGTGAAATTACGTGTTTCCTTTGGAAATGATTTAGTGTCCGTCCCTAATCTGAAGACATGGTCAAGATGGTGGTCATCAGAAGTCTCTCTCTCTCTCTCTCTCTCTCTCTCTCTCGCTGACTCTTACTGACACTCACTTTCATTCCTTTTTTATCTTTCTCTCCCCTCTCTCACTTGCACACACACGCGCAAACACGTTCACATACCTTCACACACACACACACACACACACACGCACGCACGCACACACACACACACACACACACAGGAAGTATTTTTGCCAGGACCCCAACAGAGTGGCAGGGTGGGAACCCAGCCCACAATCTGGAGAAGCTGGGGGGCATGTCCATGGGCTTGCATGTATGTATGTGTGTGTGTGTGTGTGTGTGACTTCTGAGAGACAGTAGGTTTATGGTATGGGTGTGTTTGTGTTTGTGTGTGGTTTTTTTATGCTGTTTGTGGTATGTGTGTGTGTAAGTAAGTAAAGTAACACATACAAATAAATATAAACTGTGAGTGAATTTTAACTTTAAATATGTATGATTGCATGACTTTGTCTTTACTGAGTGTGAGTGTGTGAGTGTGCGTGTGTGTGTTTGTGTGTGTGTCAGGGAGGAGGGACAGTATCCACCATGGAGGGAGGAGGGGAGAGGCAGTAAGAGGTGTCTCTTCCCCACTCTGGTTCACACAAGTTTAGCGGTAGCACGCTAGGTACTTAGCACACTCCTATGACAGTGTGTGAGTGAGCGCGGGTGTGTGTGTGTGTGTGTGTGAGTGTGTTTTTGCGTCCTCACCATGGAACGTACCCCAGACTGCTACAGTGGTTCACCACTGTGCCCCTCTCTGCTGTCCAAGGACTCCTAAAGGCCCCCAAGAAGAACAGAGAGAAGACAGACTGAGAAACGGAGGCGAGAGAGGCACATTTTGGTTCGAGAGCGGGAGACTTTACCAGAGAGATCATTTTGGGGCGATAGAGGGGGACTTTACCAGAGGAACTCCAAAGGTGAGTGCCGGGGGAGGTGATGCCTGTCTTCACAGCTCGTAAACTATGACCGCTCTGCACTTTTTAACTTTCTGAATTGTTTGAGAAGGAAAATGAGACAGCTCCGAAAACGGATGGGACTCAAAACATGACCGTGTTACATGTCATGTGCAACACGTGTGGATCATACATTGAGCGTCACGTCATGTGTGTCAGCGAGCGACATTACATTGTCCCAGTGCGGTTTGACTTGTTTGCGTTTGAAGAGGAGAAGCCCAGTGAAGTGGACGCATGTCAAAGCTTGTAGCGGCAGGTTTTAAAGTTCCAGTCAGCGAGTACTGTAGTGTCCCCTCCTTTTTAAAGCCTGAAACCTCTTAAACTGACTTAAACGCGTCTTAGGAGAAATAAAACACGAGCAGAGGGACATTTCTGCTCTGGTTTGAGAGCAACTCCTGAGACCTCCTTTGAAGACATGCTTAGTTGAATGGGAATGGGTGGGGGCGGGGGGGGGGGGTTGACAATGGCTGATTAATGGCATGCGCATTCGGTTAGGCTTGTGTCAACGGCGGTAGGCCTTACTGGTCCTTACCCCAGAGCCGGGGTTATTCAGAGCGTCTCCACGGCCCGTGGTGTCCTGTAAGTGATACATAGCGCGGATCGTCCCGGGTTGTGTGTTTAGTTGGTTTTTCTTTTTTTTTGCCGTGATTTGACGCATACCGCGCCGCCACATACATCACCGGCGCTGTGATGGACGGCCACGGGGGCATAGCGTCGTAGCGCCCGTGACTCTTTGAACAGGTGGTGAGACCGCGGCTGATTCCCGTCCAAACATCCGCGTGATGTCCTGAAACCTGTGTTTTTACACCTGTTGTTTCGTTACCTTACCGTTGATTATGAAGCACTGCATATATATATATATTTTACTAGTATTACTCATATATATATATATATTACTAATTTTGCTCATATTTTTACCCAGCGGTAGAGAATAACGAATTGTGAAACTTGTGTTTTACAATTGTGTTGTGTTTTGTGTTGTGTGGACAGAGTGCAGTTGTTTTTGTAGTCATATGATAATGATTAATAACATACTAATAATAATGGTAACTATTAATATTAGTACAAGAATTACAGTAGACGTCATGTATCCAAGTGCTTCTAACTTCCACAACAATTTCTGCATTTGCAGATCTCCACTTGGCCTAAATCCTTCGACTATTCACTGTCATCATGAAACATATTTCATATTAATTGATACTGCAATGACACCTAAATATGCCTGAGAATGAGCTGAAACAGTGTAGAAACTGAAGGCTGTTATTGAATTTGACTGGTTGTTTTTCCATGTGGCATTTGCATTGTTTGAAGTCATTCCTGGTTAATTCAAAAAATCATTTTATGTCCGCTTGCAAATGTGCTTGGATTCTAGATATGAGATGGATCATTTTTGGTTCCCAGTGTTTCTTCCTTCTTCTACTGGGTTTCTTTTAGTTTTATGCTCCCCTGTTTGAGGGCCTAGGGTGTGTCATTAAATCCCACATTTTCCAGGAATAGGGAGGCTTGCAAGGCTGTGTGATAAAGTACTATTCCAGAAAACATGACCGCAATGAGGTGGAATTGGTGATGCCGAATATTCTAGCAAGTGCTTAACAAGCATCTGTATGGAGGACCACTCCAACGATGCAGCCATGGTCTCTTTGAATCTCTGATTCAACGAGAGTCAAAGCTGATTAAAGACATTGGTAATGTGACATTGGCGGAGATGATTGTGGTAGTGGCATAATGGTTGGAAGTATGACAGAAACCCCCTTGACCCTCACATTACACGTAGAAAACATCTCCCATTCTGAGTGGAGTTGGCGCCATTCCACTTTACGGATTGTCTGAATGGGTGAATGTCTGGGATTTTAGTAATTTTCCTGTCATGGGAATAGCTTTTGTCTAGTGCTCATTAGGTCTTCCTGAGTGCTAACAAGCTGGCTGATGTTGAGTGGACCGAGATCTGTGACAAGTAGAAATGACCCCTAATGTACAAAAGAAAAGAGTCAGTAGTTGGCACCACTCCGTAGCCTGCATTACCCCACACCCTCTCCGTAATCTCTCTTGTCCAAATATCAAGCCAAGACAGGTTTATTTAAAATGCCTGTTGGGACATCTAGCGTCACAGAAAGCTTCCCAGGTCCACATTTATTAGAAGTAGACAACACCCCATACAGGAGAAAAGAAACACTCTCCCAAAGCTTATGGGAAAGGAACTAACCTGGAGGAGGAGGAGGAGAAAGGATTTAATTCAGCTTCTACGAATGGCTGCACTTGGTGTTTGGTGGGCAGACATAAAACACATTTGTGTCAGGTCATGGAAATTGGAGTTATTAGAGCATTTATTGCCTGAAAGTGTAGCTTCTAAGCTTTCCAACGATGTGTAACACATGGACATCTGATAATATTTGGAGAAGTTGTGGCCATTTGAAAGTAGGCACATCACAGAAGCTAAAACTGAGAAAAAGCCTCCTAAAGATTTGCAGTTGTCACCTCTCTCTCCTGGCTGGGGAGCACAATGGTGGTCATTTGCATCTCATTTAGATAATGTCAATGTTTTCTGAATCATGTAATGTTTTCTGTTTTCTGGAGAGGCTTTTCCGTGATCTCAACTAACAGATTCTGCAAAAAATTGAAAATCACTCATTTAGAAAAAAATCACTTCTTTGTTAATTTGCGCAAATGTGTGTGACTTGTGTCCTTGGATTCCGTGACCCGACACATTTGCTTAGTTCAGTGCTCTGGTGAATAAGCAGACAGTTAGTTGTAAGATCAGAGCAATCAACATTGTACAATAATAATATGTACAAATGCAATTAACCTGACTCATTGATTGACAGTAAGCCTTAATGAACATGGACCAGGTCCCTTAAGGTTGGGAATGAGCTGTTATGTGGCGGTGGTCTGGACAACCTGGTCCTGTATGTAGAGGTGGTACTCAAAGTATTAGTGAGTGAGTTGACCACATGTCCTGGGGAAGAGGCTGCCACATTCCCACTGAAAGTTACCATGGACCCTCCCTGTAATTAAAGCACATTAGTCGGGGGGGGGGGGGCGTTGAACCCTCAGGGTGTTGATGGGAGTTGAAGTAAAAAGTATGCTCCCACCGCATCCACACACTGACCTAACCCTGCTAAACCGTAATGTTGAAGTTACTACTTACTGGTAGGGATGGTAACTTTTCAACCAGTAACTCTAAACCAGAGGCAAAAAGATCATTCTTAATTCATCATGGACATTCTGCCTGCAGAGCTAAACTGACAGTTGATGGATAGACTGCTGATATCAGGGCATTGTTCCTGATCACCAGTGTTCTCCAGTCACCATCTGAATCAGAGTAGAACCCAAACTTGTGTTGCGCCCTTGTACGCAATGTTAAAACCTTCATGACAGATGTTTCTGTTATTTTTTACACAAACAGATGTTTTAATTTCCATGGCAGTTTTTTTACTGGTCTTCCACAT
>JAOYML010056979.1:827-18477 GCA_027122555.1 Urophycis chuss
ATGTTCGTTTTTTGAATGGTGAGTCATTTACAGTAGTTATTCTGAAAGCAAATTCCAGCTTTGCATGTCATGTCAGACTAGCGCTAAAGCTGCTGACATGCGTCAGACAGTTAAGCATGATTGCGTTTCGGTTTTACTTGAGTAAAATGCGAAGTTTGTTGAAATTGGAAAATGGGAAAATGGCGTTCACAAAATGTTCGTTTTTTGAATGGTGAGTCATTTACAGTAGTTATTCTGAAAGCAAATTCCAGCTTTGCATGTCATGTCAGATTAGTGCTAAAGCCACTGACATGCGTCAGACAGTTAAGCATGATTGCGTTTCGGTTTTACTTGAACAAAATGCGAAGTTTAGTTTACTAGTTAGTTTACTAGCTAGCTGGCCATGGCTAAATCTTAGCTAAACTAGCTACTTTGCTAAACGATTCAAGTGTGCTCGTCGGTAGTTGATGGTCGACGTTATTTGCTTGCGGTGAATTCACACACCAAGACATTAACCTTACTGAAACGGTAATAACTGATTCAGCTCATAAGAATTTAACTGCGTCATGGAGGTGATTCATTCACAGATATCTAATGTTGGAAAGTGAATGTTAGCCAAGTCAGGTGAGCATTCAAATGAAAATTGGGTTACTTTACGACTTCACGTTCACTTGTCACGGCAACTTTTTAGATTGCAGACTAATGGATTTATAAGAGTAAGACACAGAGTAACATTATGCATGTTAAATTGTTGATATGAAAATGTTGCATCATGAAGCCACAGGACTTCAAATTAGATTGCATGCGCAAGGCACATGTTGCAAAGCAGATTAACTAGTTGTACTGTTAGTAATCGATATTTAATATCTCCTGTTTTTTCTTCTTCATATTGATTGTGTTTTTGTTACAGAGAAGTCATGGAATCATCGAGTGAGAGCCTATTCTTACAAAATAAAGATTCTGAACAGGTACATCTTTTTTTCTTTTCTAATAGTAGTAACACAGTTCTTTTAGAATGCTAATAATGTTAATTCTGTTACCTGAATAATGACTATCCTGTGCTTGTTTCCCAAAAGAGCCAAAACAATCATGCATTATCTGCAAGCTTTATTACTATAATGATTGCATTGGTTTCATTGTTATGGTTCTCTGTAATTGACTAAATAGGTGTCACCTGACAGTATAAAGGCGTCATTTATTTGTCCTGCGGAGGTAGTTGTCTTGTTACTATTACACCATAATACGATCTAAACTATTGTATGTGTACATTTTGTTATTAGTAAAACAATGTCACAGTTTGCTTTGGATTCGTGATTACAGTGGATTGAGATTGACAACCATCATCTGACACCATAATTAATATCATGATTTTATTGGAATGTCTATGACTATAAGCAGCTCTGACATCACAAAATATAGCATAGTAGTAGTGTTCATTTAGGTGAATTGATTGAAGGCTACTTGTATCATCTTAGTTGACAGACGCAGATGACTGTTCTACTACTAGTGGATGGCTCCTGTTTTTGAGGATGGCTTTCATCATCCTCCTCATTCTTTCCTCCACCAAATCACCCACAGAAACCACCCTCCTCCCCAACACTGACACACACTTCCTGACCAGTTTGTCCAGTCTGTTGCGGTCCCTGGCTGTCATACAGCTGCCCCAACACACCACTGCAAAGAACACTGCACTGGCCACAACTGACTGATAGAATAGATACAGCATGTCATTGCAGACTTGGAAAGATCTTCTATGTTTCTTTACTAATAAAATATGTCTTCCAAAGCCAGACAATCAGTTCAAGAAGCAGAGATGTATAGAGTAGATGTACTGTGTCATGTAGTTATTAAAGCAGTTCTACTACTTTTCAGAGGGAGCAATCCTGCATATTACTGCTTATAACTACACACTATTGCATAGTACTGCTTCAATAACTACATGACACAGTACTTCTACTCTATACTTCTCTGCCTAGAAGCTTCCCAAGAACAGATTGAACCTTACTGTTTCACTAATGTTTTGTTATATTGTTAACTGTGATTTTGTTATATTTTTAACAGTGATTTTGTTATATTTTTAACTTTTTTTTATTTATTTTTTTAACTTAAGACACCCATCAGAAGCAAGTGTAGCCCAGGTTTCACAAAGCCAGCCAAAGTTTCAGCTGAGGTATTTGTCAGTTGTTGTGACTAATAAATATCAAAGCTTAGTGAATAACTTAAATGATAACTGATACTAAGTATTATTGCTTGTAGACCGTGGGAAGACTAAGACGACGTCTAGATGGCTTGAGGCTGCACCATGATCAGTGTGAAGCAAAGCATGCTTTGCTTGTAAAAAGCATGTCTGTAAGTGGTGATAGAGAGAGCTGTACTGCGTTATCCAGAAACATGGAATAACCACCATGATAGCCTTGGAAAGAGAGAGTGAAAAATAGTAGTCTATGATGTAACCATGGTAGTTGTTCAACTGTACTTTTTAGAAACGCACCCATGATCATTGTGGACACAGAATGGAAATACTAATTAGCTGCTTTCCATGTTCTCATGCAAGTATTGATGATATTGTGTCATCTGCAGGAAGGCAACAAGACAATTCAGAAGGAGATAGAGCCACCACCACTGGAAAGGACAGAAAGTGTTTTTGTAAGTTTTTGCCCCACTGCCAATTTTCTACACGTATTAACATCAAAAGCACAAAACGCATATGGTTGGTAGAAAGGCTGGAACAGAATTTGTTAGGAGGTTTGTTTTGCTGTTAGCCTTCAACTACATTTTGGTTTTAAATGTCCCATGTCACATTTTTCAATAACCTGCTACGGTGCAGTAAAGATTCTTATCCAAAGGAGTCGATTAAGGTAATTAAAGGGGGCGCTAATTAAGGGGGTCAGGTCAGGAACAGTAACAACTATTGGTATGTTTGTAGAATCAAGTAGTTGGTGAGTCTGAAGCCTTAGGTTGTTATTTCTTGTTAAAACAAGTTTGGCTTTAATTGCATATGACTCAAATCAGTATTCTCATATCACCCTAGTTGACAAAGAAGATGCTTGGCATTCCTTCCTTGGCATTGGGGTATTCAAGCAGTGAGAGCATAAGCGATGAAGATAGAGACTATGTTCCTGAAACATCTGAGTCTTCTACTGATGAAGAGGAAGTGATAAAACCTGTGAAAAAGCATGTAAGTTATTTTTAAGGTTTAATAATCTTATGTGTAACTATTTAAAGCCGTGTCGTTAAGAAAAAGATCTGCACAAGGTGTACTCCTGTGTTACTGTAACAAATGTAGTCAAGTAGTCTAGATTAGCTTACGAGATTTACTTCTAATAGTTTCAGTTTCTTGTTCCTTTTATTTCAAGATCCCCCCAAGGAAAACATACGAGAGGGTCACAGAACAGCCTGAGGTCATGCCTGCATCGTTGGTGGTGATGAAAGTGCAAGAGAGGAAGGATGGTTCCAAAAATTATCACAGCAAAAGGAATTTCTGCCTTTATTGTGACAAAAGCTTTGCTAAAATAGCACGGCACCTTGAACAGAAGCACTCTAGGGAGCTAGACGTGGCCAGAGCACTGGCCTTCCCCAAGAAAGATAAACAAAGGAGACTGCAGCTTGATGTGTTACGAAAGAAAGGCAATCGAGCACATAATATAGAGGCCATGAAAGAAGGCAAAGGAGTAGTGGTGCCTTGCAAGCAATCCAGCAGTGCAAATGTTAATCTTACTGACTATATGCACTGTGTCAGTTGTCAGGGTCTTTTTAAAAGAAAATTTCTTTGGAAGCACATGGCACGGTGCAAGCTTGCACAAAAATGTGATAAACCTGGCAAAACTCGAGTTCAAGCTCTCTGTGCCAACGCTCAACCTGTCCCACCAGGTGTGAACACCAAAGTGTGGAAGATGTTAAACAACATGTGTCAGGACGAGATAGCACAGACAGTGAGAAAGGACCGTGGCATCATTGCCATTGCAGAACAGATGTTTAACAAGAAGGGAGCTTCTCAACAGGAGTATATACGTCAAACGCTAAGAGAGCTGGGTAGGTTGGTGCTTGCAGGTAAAAAGATTACTCCATTGAGGAACATAGAGGAATATGTAATGCCATCAAATTTTCACCACGTAATTAGAGCCGTCAAAATGGTTGCAGGCTTTGATGAAGAACAGAACATAGTTAAAAGGTCAACTTTGGCCTTAAAACTTGGGCATAGCCTGAAGAAAGTTGCTGATCTGGTTGAATGTGAAGCCCTGATAGCTGGGAATAATGCCAAAGCTAAAGAGATTGAACACTTCCGCAACATATTCAAAACACGATGGAACGAATTCATCTCTGCATCTGCATACAGGTGTCTAAACGAAGCCAAATGGAATGCTCCCCAACTCCTTCCATTTACCGAGGATGTGAAGAAAATGCATCAGTTTTTGGATGAGAAACACAAGAAGTGCTACAGCATGCTTTCTGTTGACCATACATCACGAAATTGGACCAACCTGGCTAAAGTGACTTTAGCTGAAGTCATTATATTCAACCGCCGGCGGGAAGGCGAGGTATCAAAGATGTTGCTGTCAACCTTCTTGTCTAGGGTGGCAACACCTCTTCATGATGATGTCGCACATGCTCTGTCCGAGGTTGAACAAATGCTCTGCAAGTACTTCACGCGGATGGAAATACGTGGGAAGAGAGGACGAAAAGTCCCTGTCCTTTTGTCACCAGCCATGGTGCAATCTTTGGATCTTCTTTCGGAGCAGAGATCTGCATGTGGTGTGCTACCTGACAACATGTACATATTTGCCAGACCTGGAACAACAACGCACTTGAAGGGGTCCGACTCTATCCGTCTTTTTGCCAGAGAATGTGGAGCCCAGCGCCCTGAAACCCTCTCATCAACAAAACTACGAAAGCAAGTATCTACCTTGTCCAAAGTGCTCAACCTGAATGACACTGAGCTTGACCAACTCGCAGACTTCCTGGGCCATGATGTCCGCATCCACAGACAATACTACCGACTGCCAGAGGGTACTTTACAACTGGCAAAGATTAGTAAAGTCTTGATGGCATGTGAGCAAGGACGGCTTGCTGAGTTTAAAGGAATGAGCTTGGAAGAGATCTCCATTGAGCCTAGTGGTAAGGAGCTTCAGAGTTCAGGGTGAAGAATTAAGTAATGTAATGTGATTGTAATATATGTAATGGATGGACTTATTTGGCTCTTTTTGTTGTGACATTCATATTTCAGAAACTGTCATGGACAGTGGAGAAGAACAGCATGCAGATGATCATCCCTCTTTAACAGCTAACAATGAAGAAATGGAGGATGCTGAAGTAGAAAGTTCACTGCCAGGTATTATAATCAAACCTAGTATGTGAAGATTGTTTACTTGCTGTATTAAAACATATAGTTTTTAGTGCTCTGAAGATATGGAAAGTCAAGTGGCTACTTCATGCAGAAGTGAAAATGTTGTATGCATTGATTAATAAATAGGTTTAAATAGGTTTAATTAAGTTTTAAATATGGGAATATTTGGTTTGTCAAACGTCGACCTCATGCAGTATGTTAAGAGCTCATTTAGTATAACAGTAAACTACTACCCGTGTATACTACTATATTATGTGACTTAGTTAACTAGTGTTGAATTACTATAATGTATACTTTTTGTAACTTAATGAATTATCTATGCTAGGGCACGTTTTGGAAGTCTGTAGACAGACAGCAGAATTGCATACTACATAATTGTACTTCATACAGAACAGGTCTTTATTGACTCAGAGTAAAAACAATTAAAATGTTATAGTGCACTTTTTTTGTAATGAAATATGAATTCCATTTTTCTTTTAAAGGATCAATTTCTTCTGAAAGATACCAGTCCAGTCCAGGAGAGTCAGGTATGAGCTGAGAAGCAAGATCATTTCTGTGTGATCGTTGCTGAAATAAGTTGGTTTTCCACAAGTTTTTTTTTTTTTTTTTTAGAGGAAGTGTTATCTTTTACGTTTAATGAGGTTATGCTGAACCCCTTTTCCCCCTCAGACTCATCAGTCTTTTCACGAAGCCACAACAGTGCAGATGTTTCAGGTGAGGTGCAATCAACATAACCGTAATATTAATAGATTTGTGTGTCTCTTATGCCCTTAAATTTGTCGGAGCATGTAGCTTAGTTGGATTGAAAGCTTATTGTGTTATTGTTACTGATTGTTATTGTGTTTCGAATACATTTTGACGTCTTACAGTGGTGTAGAATAACATGCAAAGGTGCAATTACCAGTACAAAAGGCTTTTACATTAAATCTTTAACTTGCTTTTAATAAAGCATTTTCTGACTAAATATCTGTTAATTTCCTTTTTCTGTCTTTTTCTTTTTCATCTAGACACATCCCTGTCGTCACAAAGCCATGTCATCACAAAGCGGTTCAGACCATCATCTCGCAGATGCTCATCCGTGTCATCACGAAGCAGTGTAGATGTTTTAGGTAAGGTACAATTAATATTTTTGCTCTAAAGCATTTTCTGACTAAATATCTGTTAATTTCCTTTTTCTGTCTTTTTCTTTTTCATCTAGACACATCACTGTCATCACAAAGCCATGTCATCACAAAGCGGTTCAGACCATCAGCTCGCAGATGCTCATCGGTGTCATCACGAAGCAGTGTAGATGTTTTAGGTAAGGTACAATCAATATTTTTGCTCTAGAAGGTCTATATTTTCCACACCGACTCCAAAGGATTGTGCTCATTTTCTTTCTTCATTCCTAACTTGATCTTCAAAGGCTCATCCAGCTCATCAGAAGGGGCTCCGATGACATCCACTCCGAAACTTTCTGGTATGAGCAGGAAAAGAACACTCCTTTTCTGACCATTTTCTGTCATTGTACAATTAACATTATAATTGTCAGTCTAGACCAAAGCTATTTGGACACATTGTAGGGTTTGATGTGGTGAAGGAGTTGTAGCATTTCAGCCATCAACTGGTTTTGAAAACATTTAGGTCAGAGTAAAACAGATGGAACAAAAGCTTTGGGTAGCTGACCTTTTAATCAACTTATCAATTAGCTTGGGATCAAAGCATTGCTTAATTTGAATATTGACTTCTACGTAACTGACACCTGCTCCCAAATTTCCTCTAGCAGGATTAAGTTTGTCATCAGATGGCTCGATGAAACCTTCAACCCAAGGTATTAACATAATTGGGCTTGTTTTGGTCAATGTTTGCCACTACTAAGTAGCAGAATTCCGGTTATCATTTATATGCACTCAGGGCATCTGATGTTATATTCCTCAGATCAGGCATCTAGGCCTAAAAGAAAGTGGACTGACGAGGAGGTGGCTGCAGTGGAGGCTACGATGGGAAGGCTCATCAAACTCGGCACAACTCCTGGCAAAGAAGAGTGTGAAGAGTGCATAAAAAGCTATCCCCGTGTTCTGAAGCAGAGGGACTGGAGGGCGGTGAAGTATTATGTCCGCAACAGGATCGTTTCTCTGTCCAGAAAAAGTTAGATCATCTTTTGGTGTTTTGTTGTTCACTGAAGACACACCGGATGTTATGTTCAAGTTAAAGACATAAAAACACTTACCCCGTCAGGTTCTGGGACTGCCTTGCCAAGAATAAGAGTAGAACAATTATCTCTGTTTTGTTTTTCATTCCAAGACACACCGGATGAGTCCTTTCCTTCAGTTAATTTTAAAGAGCTGATTGAAAAGTTTTTGATTTTTTTTGTCTTTGTGAAATAATGATTTAGTTGTGTCCCAAAAGGAGAGTATGCAGGGGGTAGTACACCCGGTAGGGTTTCATACAGTTGACTTTGCTATGAAGTCATGTTACTATTGCTTTGTCTATTAGCAACTACCGAGGATAAATGGACTTTTGTTGGTACAGGTGGTTGAAAAAGTATTCACCCCCTTGGATGTTTTACCATTTTATTGCTTTTATAAATCAATCATGGTCAATATAAGTTGGATTTTTTTACAACAAAATTTACAAAAACACCTCTTTCATGTCAAAGTGAAAACAGATTTCTACACAGTAATGTCGATTAAATAAAAATATGTAATGTAAAAAAACGTGATTGCACAAGTATTCACCCCCTTTAAAGTGACTGACCTAACTCAGCGCTCCAGCCAATTGGTGCCAGTAGTCTCACAATTAGTGGAATGGGGATAAGTGTGCAGTAAATGTGTCTCAAGGGATTGTAGCATAACACCACTTGTGTCTGGAAGGTCCATTCACTGGTCAGTATTCAGTAATCAGTACTCCTGGCTACTGTTACACCATGAAGTCAAAAGAATACTCCAAACAACTCAGAGAAAAGATTATTGATGGGGATGTTTAGTGCCTTGGACGTTTTTTTGTATCCTTCCCCTGAACTATACTTTTCAATAATCTTTTCTCTGAGTTGTTTGGAGTGTTCTTTTGTCTTAATGGTGTAACAGTAGCCAGGAGTACTGATTACTGAATACTGACCAGTGAATGGACCTTCCAGACACAGGTGGCGTTATGCTACAATCCCTTGAGACACATTTACTGCACACTTATCCCCATTCCACTAATTGTGAGACTACTGGCACCAATTGGCTGGAGCGCTGAGTTAGGTCAGTCACTTTAAAGGGGGTGAATACTTGTGCAATCACGTTTTTTTACATTACATATTTTTATTTAATCGACATTACTGTGTAGAAATCTGTTTTCACTTTGACATGAAAGAGGTGTTTTTGTAAATTTTGTTGTAAAAAAATCCAACTTATATTGACCATGATTGATTTATAAAAGCAATAAAATGGTAAAACATCCAAGGGGGTGAATACTTTTTCAACCACCTGTACCAACAAAAGTCCATTTATCCTCTGTAGTTGCTAATAGACAAAGCAATAGTAACATGACTTCATGGCATTGAACAGGTATACCATCATGAAAACATACAGGGGGTTGAAAAAGTGCTCACCCCCTTAGATGTTTTACCCTTTTATTGCTTTTATAAATCAATTCATGATCAATATTAGTTGGCTTTTTTGACAACAAAATTTACAAAAAAACCTCTTTCATGTCAAAGTGAAAACAGATTTCTACACAGTAATGTCGATTAAATAAAAATATGTAATGTAAAAAAACGTGATTGCACAAGTATTCACCCCCTTTAAAGTGACTGACCTAACTCAGCGCTCCAGCCAATTGGTGCCAGTAGTCTCACAATTAGTGGAATGGGGATAAGTGTGCAGTAAATGTGTCTCAAGGGATTGTAGCATAACGCCACCTGTGTCTGGAAGGTCCATTCACTGGTCAGTATTCAGTAATCAGTACTCCTGGCTACTGTTACACCATTAAGACAAAAGAACACTCCAAACAACTCAGAGAAAAGATTATTGAAAAGTATAGTTCAGGGGAAGGATACAAAAAAACGTCCAAGGCACTAAACATCCCCATCAATAATCTTTTCTCTGAGTTGTTTGGAGTATTCTTTTGACTTCATGGTGTAACAGTAGCCAGGAGTACTGATTACTGAATACTGACCAGTGAATGGACCTTCCAGACACAAGTGGTGTTATGCTACAATCCCTTGAGACACATTTACTGCACACTTATCCCCATTCCACTAATTGTGAGACTACTGGCACCAATTGGCTGGAGCGCTGAGTTAGGTCAGTCACTTTAAAGGGGGTGAATACTTGTGCAATCACGTTTTTTTACATTACATATTTTTATTTAATCGACATTACTGTGTAGAAATCTGTTTTCACTTTGACATGAAAGAGGTGTTTTTGTAAATTTTGTTGTAAAAAAATCCAACTTATATTGACCATGATTGATTTATAAAAGCAATAAAATGGTAAAACATCCAAGGGGGTGAATACTTTTTCAACCACCTGTACCAACAAAAGTCCATTTATCCTCGGTAGTTGCTAATAGACAAAGCAATAGTAACATGACTTCATAGCAAAGTCAACTGTATGAAACCCTACCGGGTGTACTACCCCCTGCATACTCTCCTTTTGGGACACAACTAAATCATTATTTCACAAAGACAAAAAAAATCAAAAACTTTTCAATCAGCTCTTTAAAATTAACTGAAGGAAAGGACTCATCCGGTGTGTCTTGGAATGAAAAACAAAACAGAGATAATTGTTCTACTCTTATTCTTGGCAAGGCAGTCCCAGAACCTGACGGGGTAAGTGTTTTTATGTCTTTAACTTGAACATAACATCCGGTGTGTCTTCAGTGAACAACAAAACACCAAAAGATGATCTAACTTTTTCTGGACAGAGAAACGATCCTGTTGCGGACATAATACTTCACCGCCCTCCAGTCCCTCTGCTTCAGAACACGGGGATAGCTTTTTATGCACTCTTCACACTCTTCTTTGCCAGGAGTTGTGCCGAGTTTGATGAGCCTTCCCATCGTAGCCTCCACTGCAGCCACCTCCTCGTCAGTCCACTTTCTTTTAGGCCTAGATGCCTGATCTGAGGAATATAACATCAGATGCCCTGAGTGCATATAAATGATAACCGGAATTCTGCTACTTAGTAGTGGCAAACATTGACCAAAACAAGCCCAATTATGTTAATACCTTGGGTTGAAGGTTTCATCGAGCCATCTGATGACAAACTTAATCCTGCTAGAGGAAATTTGGGAGCAGGTGTCAGTTACGTAGAAGTCAATATTCAAATTAAGCAATGCTTTGATCCCAAGCTAATTGATAAGTTGATTAAAAGGTCAGCTACCCAAAGCTTTTGTTCCATCTGTTTTACTCTGACCTAAATGTTTTCAAAACCAGTTGATGGCTGAAATGCTACAACTCCTTCACCACATCAAACCCTACAATGTGTCCAAATAGCTTTGGTCTAGACTGACAATTATAATGTTAATTGTACAATGACAGAAAATGGTCAGAAAAGGAGTGTTCTTTTCCTGCTCATACCAGAAAGTTTCGGAGTGGATGTCATCGGAGCCCCTTCTGATGAGCTGGATGAGCCTTTGAAGATCAAGTTAGGAATGAAGAAAGAAAATGAGCACAATCCTTTGGAGTCGGTGTGGAAAATATAGACCTTCTAGAGCAAAAATATTGATTGTACCTTACCTAAAACATCTACACTGCTTCGTGATGACACCGATGAGCATCTGCGAGCTGATGGTCTGAACCGCTTTGTGATGACATGGCTTTGTGATGACAGTGATGTGTCTAGATGAAAAAGAAAAAGACAGAAAAAGGAAATTAACAGATATTTAGTCAGAAAATGCTTTAGAGCAAAAATATTAATTGTACCTTACCTAAAACATCTACACTGCTTCGTGATGACACGGATGAGCATCTGCGAGATGATGGTCTGAACCGCTTTGTGATGACATGGCTTTGTGACGACAGGGATGTGTCTAGATGAAAAAGAAAAAGACAGAAAAAGGAAATTAACAGATATTTAGTCAGAAAATGCTTTATTAAAAGCAAGTTAAAGATTTAATGTAAAAGCCTTTTGTACTGGTAATTGCACCTTTGCATGTTATTCTACACCACTGTAAGACGTCAAAATGTATTCGAAACACAATAACAATCAGTAACAATAACACAATAAGCTTTCAATCCAACTAAGCTACATGCTCCGACAAATTTAAGGGCATAAGAGACACACAAATCTATTAATATTACGGTTATGTTGATTGCACCTCACCTGAAACATCTGCACTGTTGTGGCTTCGTGAAAAGACTGATGAGTCTGAGGGGGAAAAGGGGTTCAGCATAACCTCATTAAACGTAAAAGATAACACTTCCTCTAAAAAAAAAAAAAAAAAACTTGTGGAAAACCAACTTATTTCAGCAACGATCACACAGAAATGATCTTGCTTCTCAGCTCATACCTGACTCTCCTGGACTGGACTGGTATCTTTCAGAAGAAATTGATCCTTTAAAAGAAAAATGGAATTCATATTTCATTACAAAAAAAGTGCACTATAACATTTTAATTGTTTTTACTCTGAGTCAATAAAGACCTGTTCTGTATGAAGTACAATTATGTAGTATGCAATTCTGCTGTCTGTCTACAGACTTCCAAAACGTGCCCTAGCATAGATAATTCATTAAGTTACAAAAAGTATACATTATAGTAATTCAACACTAGTTAACTAAGTCACATAATATAGTAGTATACACGGGTAGTAGTTTACTGTTATACTAAATGAGCTCTTAACATACTGCATGAGGTCGACGTTTGACAAACCAAATATTCCCATATTTAAAACTTAATTAAACCTATTTAAACCTATTTATTAATCAATGCATACAACATTTTCACTTCTGCATGAAGTAGCCACTTGACTTTCCATATCTTCAGAGCACTAAAAACTATATGTTTTAATACAGCAAGTAAACAATCTTCACATACTAGGTTTGATTATAATACCTGGCAGTGAACTTTCTACTTCAGCATCCTCCATTTCTTCATTGTTAGCTGTTAAAGAGGGATGATCATCTGCATGCTGTTCTTCTCCACTGTCCATGACAGTTTCTGAAATATGAATGTCACAACAAAAAGAGCCAAATAAGTCCATCCATTACATATATTACAATCACATTACATTACTTAATTCTTCACCCTGAACTCTGAAGCTCCTTACCACTAGGCTCAATGGAGATCTCTTCCAAGCTCATTCCTTTAAACTCAGCAAGCCGTCCTTGCTCACATGCCATCAAGACTTTACTAATCTTTGCCAGTTGTAAAGTACCCTCTGGCAGTCGGTAGTATTGTCTGTGGATGCGGACATCATGGCCCAGGAAGTCTGCGAGTTGGTCAAGCTCAGTGTCATTCAGGTTGAGCACTTTGGACAAGGTAGATACTTGCTTTCGTAGTTTTGTTGATGAGAGGGTTTCAGGGCGCTGGGCTCCACATTCTCTGGCAAAAAGACGGATAGAGTCGGACCCCTTCAAGTGCGTTGTTGTTCCAGGTCTGGCAAATATGTACATGTTGTCAGGTAGCACACCACATGCAGATCTCTGCTCCGAAAGAAGATCCAAAGATTGCACCATGGCTGGTGACAAAAGGACAGGGACTTTTCGTCCTCTCTTCCCACGTATTTCCATCCGCGTGAAGTACTTGCAGAGCATTTGTTCAACCTCGGACAGAGCATGTGCGACATCATCATGAAGAGGTGTTGCCACCCTAGACAAGAAGGTTGACAGCAACATCTTTGATACCTCGCCTTCCCGCCGGCGGTTGAATATAATGACTTCAGCTAAAGTCACTTTAGCCAGGTTGGTCCAATTTCGTGATGTATGGTCAACAGAAAGCATGCTGTAGCACTTCTTGTGTTTCTCATCCAAAAACTGATGCATTTTCTTCACATCCTCGGTAAATGGAAGGAGTTGGGGAGCATTCCATTTGGCTTCGTTTAGACACCTGTATGCAGATGCAGAGATGAATTCGTTCCATCGTGTTTTGAATATGTTGCGGAAGTGTTCAATCTCTTTAGCTTTGGCATTATTCCCAGCTATCAGGGCTTCACATTCAACCAGATCAGCAACTTTCTTCAGGCTATGCCCAAGTTTTAAGGCCAAAGTTGACCTTTTAACTATGTTCTGTTCTTCATCAAAGCCTGCAACCATTTTGACGGCTCTAATTACGTGGTGAAAATTTGATGGCATTACATATTCCTCTATGTTCCTCAATGGAGTAATCTTTTTACCTGCAAGCACCAACCTACCCAGCTCTCTTAGCGTTTGACGTATATACTCCTGTTGAGAAGCTCCCTTCTTGTTAAACATCTGTTCTGCAATGGCAATGATGCCACGGTCCTTTCTCACTGTCTGTGCTATCTCGTCCTGACACATGTTGTTTAACATCTTCCACACTTTGGTGTTCACACCTGGTGGGACAGGTTGAGCGTTGGCACAGAGAGCTTGAACTCGAGTTTTGCCAGGTTTATCACATTTTTGTGCAAGCTTGCACCGTGCCATGTGCTTCCAAAGAAATTTTCTTTTAAAAAGACCCTGACAACTGACACAGTGCATATAGTCAGTAAGATTAACATTTGCACTGCTGGATTGCTTGCAAGGCACCACTACTCCTTTGCCTTCTTTCATGGCCTCTATATTATGTGCTCGATTGCCTTTCTTTCGTAACACATCAAGCTGCAGTCTCCTTTGTTTATCTTTCTTGGGGAAGGCCAGTGCTCTGGCCACGTCTAGCTCCCTAGAGTGCTTCTGTTCAAGGTGCCGTGCTATTTTAGCAAAGCTTTTGTCACAATAAAGGCAGAAATTCCTTTTGCTGTGATAATTTTTGGAACCATCCTTCCTCTCTTGCACTTTCATCACCACCAACGATGCAGGCATGACCTCAGGCTGTTCTGTGACCCTCTCGTATGTTTTCCTTGGGGGGATCTTGAAATAAAAGGAACAAGAAACTGAAACTATTAGAAGTAAATCTCGTAAGCTAATCTAGACTACTTGACTACATTTGTTACAGTAACACAGGAGTACACCTTGTGCAGATCTTTTTCTTAACGACACGGCTTTAAATAGTTACACATAAGATTATTAAACCTTAAAAATAACTTACATGCTTTTTCACAGGTTTTATCACTTCCTCTTCATCAGTAGAAGACTCAGATGTTTCAGGAACATAGTCTCTATCTTCATCGCTTATGCTCTCACTGCTTGAATACCCCAATGCCAAGGAAGGAATGCCAAGCATCTTCTTTGTCAACTAGGGTGATATGAGAATACTGATTTGAGTCATATGCAATTAAAGCCAAACTTGTTTTAACAAGAAATAACAACCTAAGGCTTCAGACTCACCAACTACTTGATTCTACAAACATACCAATAGTTGTTACTGTTCCTGACCTGACCCCCTTAATTAGCGCCCCCTTTAATTACCTTAATCGACTCCTTTGGATAAGAATCTTTACTGCACCGTAGCAGGTTATTGAAAAATGTGACATGGGACATTTAAAACCAAAATGTAGTTGAAGGCTAACAGCAAAACAAACCTCCTAACAAATTCTGTTCCAGCCTTTCTACCAACCATATGCGTTTTGTGCTTTTGATGTTAATACGTGTAGAAAATTGGCAGTGGGGCAAAAACTTACAAAAACACTTTCTGTCCTTTCCAGTGGTGGTGGCTCTATCTCCTTCTGAATTGTCTTGTTGCCTTCCTGCAGATGACACAATATCATCAATACTTGCATGAGAACATGGAAAGCAGCTAATTAGTATTTCCATTCTGTGTCCACAATGATCATGGGTGCGTTTCTAAAAAGTACAGTTGAACAACTACCATGGTTACATCATAGACTACTATTTTTCACTCTCTCTTTCCAAGGCTATCATGGTGGTTATTCCATGTTTCTGGATAACGCAGTACAGCTCTCTCTATCACCACTTACAGACATGCTTTTTACAAGCAAAGCATGCTTTGCTTCACACTGATCATGGTGCAGCCTCAAGCCATCTAGACGTCGTCTTAGTCTTCCCACGGTCTACAAGCAATAATACTTAGTATCAGTTATCATTTAAGTTATTCACTAAGCTTTGATATTTATTAGTCACAACAACTGACAAATACCTCAGCTGAAACTTTGGCTGGCTTTGTGAAACCTGGGCTACACTTGCTTCTGATGGGTGTCTTAAGTTAAAAAAATAAATAAAAAAAAGTTAAAAATATAACAAAATCACTGTTAAAAATATAACAAAATCACAGTTAACAATATAACAAAACATTAGTGAAACAGTAAGGTTCAATCTGTTCTTGGGAAGCTTCTAGGCAGAGAAGTATAGAGTAGAAGTACTGTGTCATGTAGTTATTGAAGCAGTACTATGCAATAGTGTGTAGTTATAAGCAGTAATATGCAGGATTGCTCCCTCTGAAAAGTAGTAGAACTGCTTTAATAACTACATGACACAGTACATCTACTCTATACATCTCTGCTTCTTGAACTGATTGTCTGGCTTTGGAAGACATATTTTATTAGTAAAGAAACATAGAAGATCTTTCCAAGTCTGCAATGACATGCTGTATCTATTCTATCAGTCAGTTGTGGCCAGTGCAGTGTTCTTTGCAGTGGTGTGTTGGGGCAGCTGTATGACAGCCAGGGACCGCAACAGACTGGACAAACTGGTCAGGAAGTGTGTGTCAGTGTTGGGGAGGAGGGTGGTTTCTGTGGGTGATTTGGTGGAGGAAAGAATGAGGAGGATGATGAAAGCCATCCTCAAAAACAGGAGCCATCCACTAGTAGTAGAACAGTCATCTGCGTCTGTCAACTAAGATGATACAAGTAGCCTTCAATCAATTCACCTAAATGAACACTACTACTATGCTATATTTTGTGATGTCAGAGCTGCTTATAGTCATAGACATTCCAATAAAATCATGATATTAATTATGGTGTCAGATGATGGTTGTCAATCTCAATCCACTGTAATCACGAATCCAAAGCAAACTGTGACATTGTTTTACTAATAACAAAATGTACACATACAATAGTTTAGATCGTATTATGGTGTAATAGTAACAAGACAACTACCTCCGCAGGACAAATAAATGACGCCTTTATACTGTCAGGTGACACCTATTTAGTCAATTACAGAGAACCATAACAATGAAACCAATGCAATCATTATAGTAATAAAGCTTGCAGATAATGCATGATTGTTTTGGCTCTTTTGGGAAACAAGCACAGGATAGTCATTATTCAGGTAACAGAATTAACATTATTAGCATTCTAAAAGAACTGTGTTACTACTATTAGAAAAGAAAAAAAGATGTACCTGTTCAGAATCTTTATTTTGTAAGAATAGGCTCTCACTCGATGATTCCATGACTTCTCTGTAACAAAAACACAATCAATATGAAGAAGAAAAAACAGGAGATATTAAATATCGATTACTAACAGTACAACTAGTTAATCTGCTTTGCAACATGTGCCTTGCGCATGCAATCTAATTTGAAGTCCTGTGGCTTCATGATGCAACATTTTCATATCAACAATTTAACATGCATAATGTTACTCTGTGTCTTACTCTTATAAATCCATTAGTCTGCAATCTAAAAAGTTGCCGTGACAAGTGAACGTGAAGTCGTAAAGTAACCCAATTTTCATTTGAATGCTCACCTGACTTGGCTAACATTCACTTTCCAACATTAGATATCTGTGAATGAATCACCTCCATGACGCAGTTAAATTCTTATGAGCTGAATCAGTTATTACCGTTTCAGTAAGGTTAATGTCTTGGTGTGTGAATTCACCGCAAGCAAATAACGTCGACCATCAACTACCGACGAGCACACTTGAATCGTTTAGCAAAGTAGCTAGTTTAGCTAAGATTTAGCCATGGCCAGCTAGCTAGTAAACTAACTAGTAAACTAAACTTCGCATTTTGTTCAAGTAAAACCGAAACGCAATCATGCTTAACTGTCTGACGCATGTCAGTGGCTTTAGCACTAATCTGACATGACATGCAAAGCTGGAATTTGCTTTCAGAATAACTACTGTAAATGACTCACCATTCAAAAAACGAACATTTTGTGAACGCCATTTTCCCATTTTCCAATTTCAACAAACTTCGCATTTTACTCAAGTAAAACCGAAACGCAATCATGCTTAACTGTCTGACGCATGTCAGCAGCTTTAGCGCTAGTCTGACATGACATGCAAAGCTGGAATTTGCTTTCAGAATAACTACTGTAAATGACTCACCATTCAAAAAACGAACAT
>JAOYML010057313.1:0-11113 GCA_027122555.1 Urophycis chuss
AGGCTCTCCGTCGACGTAGGATGCTCTCCGTAACCGACGTACGACACTTTACGCAGGAGTATAAACTAGGCTTAAGTGCAGGAGGATGAAATGCAGGGTCATCTATGTGATGTGGGAGGAGGAGGAAGCCTCTGGGATGGGCAGGTGTGAAGAGGCCCGTGCCCCTGCTGAGGCGGGGGAGGATGGTGGGGGGGATGGTGTCAGGACTGTCCCATTGTCTTTCAAATCAACAGTAGAACTCAGGTTGTTCAGTTCATTAGTGTATGGGGGGGGGCGGGGGTTAGGCTGTCTGAGTTTAGCAGTAAACCAGGGTTTGTCATTGTCTCTGGTGTACCTGGTGTATGTTGGGATACAGCTGTCACAGAAGTTGAAGTTCACAGCCTCCGGACAGTGTACTCATCCAGACTTTTGGTAACAGTCCTGACAACGTCCCAGTCTGTACACTCCAAGCACGCCTGAAGATCCTACTAAGCTTCACTGGTCCTCTTGTTAGATGCCCTCTCAACAGGCGTACAGAGTTTTGATTTCTGCCTGTATGCAGGAATCAGGTGGACCATGACGTGGTCAGCATGATAGGCACCACTGATTGTAGTGTAACAGTAATCCAGAATATTGTCCTCTCTGGTCGGGCATTTCATTATCTGTCTGTATTTGGGGAGTTCCTGGCTGAGGTTACCTTCGTTAAAGTCACAAAGTACAATAACGATGAGTCCAGGTTGAGCCCATGGTGGTCCGGTTTGAGCCCATGGTGGTCCGGTTTGAGCCCATGGTGGTCCGGGTTGGTCCCATGGTGGTCCGGGTTGGTCCCATGGTGGTCCGGGTTGAGCCCATGGTGGTCCGGGCTGAGCCCGGTTGGTCCGCTCCACAGAACGTATCTGGTCGGAGAGCATGCACTGCTTCTTGCACGTTGGCCCGCAGTGGAATATAAACACATAAGAGGAATGGTTTGCAGTTCACCAATAAAGATTCCAGATCTGGAGAACAGTGTTGTAGTACCACTGTCACATCATTACACCACCCACTGTTGGTGTAAAAACAGATACCTCCACCCTCCGATTTGCTGGAGAGCTCTGTGTCGCGATCCACTCCGAAAAGTTGAAAGCCTGCCGGGCAAGTCTGGTATCGATCCTTTGGATGAAGAATGAAGAGGGATGAAGAAAAGTTCATCCAATTTGTCAAAACTCTCAATGCAAACATAATTGGGTGCCTTGCATAAGAACAGCCCCAAGTGCATACATTTGTATTTCTTCTGTTGGGCTTAACAATCTGAGTTGTGGTGCATTTGATATGGCAGCCTTCAACTTGTTTAGCGCCACCTGGTGCTCTGGATGCCATTGCCACTCAATATATTTTCTCAGCAGTGTTCCTTGCTGCGAGTGTGGCCTCATCTGGGATGTACTGAGCCAGGAACCTTGTCATGCCCAACAGCCTTTGGAAGCCCTTCTTATCCTCAAGTGGTGGCATTTGTGTTATCACAGCTACCTTGGAGCTGTCAGCTCTCACTCCATCAGCACTGATAATATGCCCCATGTATTTCAGGTCACTGACCATGTACTGAATCTTGCCAGCATTGAATTTCACATTCAGGTGTATGGCTCTATCTATAACTGGAGGATGCAGTCATGCTTTTCTTTAGTTTCTGCTGCAATCATGTCATCTGCTACTATTTGGACACCGCTGATGTCCCCAAAACTCTCTTGAGTTTATCTGCTGGAACACCACACCTTTTATTCCAAACAGTAGTCAGGTGAACTGGTACCTTCCCCAAGGCATGTTGAGCATGCAGATGCGTCATCTAATTTTACTTTCCAATATATATCTTTTTACCTGCTTGCATGTGTTGCACATTGTCAGGTGTCAGAATATGCTGGTGCTGTATGGCTTTGTTCAGGTCTTTTAGGTCCACGCACACCTGTAATGTGTCATTTTTTGTCTCCATCACTACCAGGCTGCTAACCCCTTGCGTAGGGTTTGTGACCATTCGTATCACACCCCTCTCATCTTGGGTGCTCTTTCAGCCTATCCATCACTGAACATTTTAATCAATATTTAATATTTTCCGGCAGCCATGCACTACTGGCAGGATGTTTTTGTCTGTGTAGATGTAATGCACACCTGGTCACATACCAAGTCCCTGGTACACAGCTGCATAGCATTTAATCAGCTCTTCTTCTGAGCTTGGTGGCATCTGGTGTGCCATGGTATCAACTTTTCTGATGAGATCCAGCTCCACACATGATTTCCTGCCCAGCAGTGATGTATCTGATGCATCTGTGACAAAACACCTGAGCAGCACTTATTTGTGCTGGGTGCAAACTGGGAGTGATAAGACACCTATTGTTTTGATGCGTGCCCCTACATTGGCTAAAGCACTGTCTCAGTCTTTTCCAGTCCATAGTGCTTTGGTAGTCCACCTGAAACAATCTGTGGTAGCAGCTTCACCAGTGTCCAACTTTAAAGTGTTTTCCTATGCGCATATTTGTGCACCAGCCTGTGTCTTTTGAGAAAAATGAGTATACACCCTTGGCTATGGTCGCTCTGTCTGCAACACTCTTCCCTGCTTTGCATACAACAGAAACAATTCCTCTTGCCACACTTGCTACATGCCGTGCCAACTGCAGGACAATTTCTAGGTTTATGTGGTTTGCCACAATTCCCACAGTTCTTTACCTGTTCATCCTTTGAGGGTTCTGCTTGCCTGTGATCTGCTTGGCTTTGTTTTGGCTGGCTGGGTGGACTTTGCTTTGCAGGCACTTGATGTGCAGTGCTTGAGCCACTTGACATGATTCAGATCTCTAGGTCCAGCAAATGAATGCAGACTCTGTAGACAATGGGACAAGATTTAGGTATCGGAAGCGTTATAGTTTCTGTTTTAAGTCATGAACTGGATAGCCATTATCCGGCAATACCAGAACACCAGAAATATTGCCTGTTGTCCCCAGAGGTAAATCGTTTAAAAAATTACTGGTAGGTATTTTTAATTAGTTTAACTTTTATTTTTATTAGAATTAATTTAAAACTCTGTTCTCCCTGCTCCTATTTGTCTCTGCATTTGGGTCTCCCCAACCCTAAAACCCTAACACTTTTACAGTCTCGATTTTAATGAAAACCGCCTTTTCTCTTCTCTTCTGGGCTCATTTTATGACTTACATTAGTGAAATCCTCTAATAAAAGCAAAAGACTCTGATTTCAAAATTGAAACATTGAATTAAGGAATGATGCATTTTTCTAAACTACATGCATACAATAACCAAGAAGGGAGACCTTGTGTTTAGACCTCTAGCTGTTTTTGCAGAAGCCCAAAGTTTCCAGGAAAATGACACGACAAGCAATTGCAATGAAGCTTATGTGCAAAACGGCAAATATTGTATGCAAAATGTTGCATTTTATAGTCTGTGGTTCCAACACAAATCTAGTATTATTTTAGCTTTGTTGACAGTAAAATGTGCTTGTATATTTGAAATGGTCTTTGAGTTCACTCATTGATTTAATCACTGGGATTGGGGCATTTAACTACATTGCAAGAAGTGCAAGTCCGACAAAGGAGAAGACGACAAGGTGAAAATAGAAATACAAGTAAGGAAGGAAGCTATACTATACATTTGGAGACTGAAAATGCAGCAGCAACTGCAAAAATATATTGGAAGTTTCACAAACCAACCAGAAGGGAAGACAATTTAGAGTGTTGCCCCAGCAGAGCACAGTCTCCCCAATAAAGGGACTGATGATGATGATTAGGAGGAAGAGGTGGCGGCTAAACTGATTCACAGGACAAGGCACAATCCAACTCAAAATACATCTGATCTAAATAAGGACAATGCCAGTACCCATGATGACAATATGTTGAAAACAATGGAAAGGAAAATTGAAATCACAGAAATGTTGATACTACTGCAAGCTTTTTTAACAGATGCAGTGATGGAAAGGTTCTATGCTAAAGAAAAGAGAAACCAGATCTTATTGAAAAGAGAAGATTGTCAGCAATGGCACTGTAAGCAGAATGAAAATAGCAAGCCTGGGGAACCCTGGAGTGTGATTAGCTGCCAAGAAAATGGGCCATTTGCCATCGTGGCTGTGTTCCACTAAGTCACTGTACGACACAAGAAGGTGCTAGACCACAGGAAAACTCCACACATTACACTGGGTACCTTTGCTAAAGATTGGGACCAACCCATTGTATAAACACAGAGACACACAAAACATGTGTTGTCTCATCGCATCTCAAGTGAGTGCATCTCGCCCTCACTCCACACATATCAGTGATTGCCCTCTGCATCTAACCACAGGACTTAGTCAGGACAAGACTTAAAATGGCCAAGTCAGCCCAACTTCATTCATTGTGGGATGCGCCACTATGGGACTGTACAGTATGTAAATTAGTCAAGTTTATTCAGAGTAAAATAAGTTTTAACATAGGACAATAAAACAATACAAAGAAGCAAACAATAAAACATAAGCAACAACAGACCTTAAAAACACACACAATTACAAACACGAGAGCATGAGGCAGGACAAAGGCTAGTCTGAATAGAGTTCCAGCAGCGTTCTGGGCCATTTGTAGATGGTCCACAGATGACCCCTGAGGTAGGTGGAAAGGGTATTGCCGTCTAGCCAGAATGATATTGAAGTGTGAATGATCATTTCTTGCCTGGTCGGGATGTAACAAACCTGACTTTGGCAATGTTTCTTAAGGTAAGAGAAACACGTATGGGGCAATGATTTGAAATGTTGATTGATTTGAAGTAAATAGCGTCAAATGTAACAGCGATTTCTAAGATTAGGCTGTACAGCTACAGAAAGAGACACGATACTGAGTAACCTTAGACACTTTCTGAAGTAATGATAAGGACCTCACCACGAGGATGTCTTCACCACTTTTAGCAAAAAGTTTTAAGCCATCCAGTCCTTTGTGGCAGTGAGACAATTGTGCAAAACAGTTTGTCAGTCTCATTAGTGCCCCCCATTATATGAAAAAGAAAAAACTTTAACAACAATGAACAACAACAATTCATAACAATAAAATAGATATTATAATACAAAATAGGAGATATGCAAGGAGAACATCCATGTGTAACCCACTGATGCGGGATATGATACCTTGATAGTAGGTATGAATTGCCACACCCTCATTGACAGGGTTGAGTATTTTATATTTTCCTAGGTATTCAGTAGATGTGTGGTGGAAACATCCCTCTGTGATCTGTTATGATTATTTTAAGCTTTAAGATCTAGTTGTCCATCACTTTATGACCGATTTAAGAGTGTAATATCTTCAAAATGGCATAGCTACCCATCAGGTGAGCATGCACGGTTGGAACACTTTTCAAGTTGACTGCCTCTGCCTCTTCATGAGCCAATTTAGATTTGTATGTATGTATCTCTATCTATCTCTCTATATATTATCTATCTGGTATTCACATAATGACCATTTTCACCCAAGCCATTTATTTTTCTAAACTTATGTAAGCAAAATCAATCATTAATGGATCCACCTATATAAGGGCTAGACGATCTTGGTCTCTATGGATCGATAAGCTTGGCAGAACATAGTCTAGTCTATTTAATAGGGGTTATGCAGAGCGCCCAGGGTTCAAACCGGAAAACAGGTGTAAACGGGTCTAATGACCATCACTGGGTCTGAGTGGTGCAGGAAAACACATCAGAAATCCGTACATTTACTTTCACTTCAACACAATTCTTAATGAAAGACATAATGTAGTAGCTACAGTATTTATGCTACTAAATCTGTTCTACATGAATGACACTGGATGATAAATAAATGAAGTCCAACAATTAAGTCCTCCAAAATGACAAAATGATGTTTCCTATAATGGCACAGAGTAGTTCCAGAAAAATATTAGTTTTTCTCAGGTTTATGACCATAGCAAATACATTTCAGGTACAATGCTAAATTGCCTGACAGACACAGTTGAAATGTTGTACAGTGTAAACACCAGCTTGTGGCTGTATGTTAACTGGAACATAAGTGGCTCATGTTTCCCATTAGAGTACTCCCACCAGCGCTGCCTCAAGCCACACACACACACACTACCGCCCGACTCAACACTTATCTCACTTACTTAAAAATGATCACCCTCCATATTAAACAGAACAAATTCTAAAATCTAATCTTCTGACCGGTCCTTTCTACTACACCACGCTGCCTGACACGGTGCTGGGTAGCCCGTCTGGTCCACTGGACCCGTGTTCCATTGAGATTCTGCCAGAACTCAGCCATAGGCATGTCTTCAAACCAATTTCTTTTGTCAGAACTCAAATATGGAAATAATGACAAATGTCCACATTGTGACAGCCTGTTTTTAAATGTTATGCTGCCACTGGAAAGGAGCATGTGTTACAGCATCACATTGTATGGTGTGACGGAGTGCCGTCACCACAGTTGACCATGCACTCTGGCTGCCATGCCAAAGAGCCAGACTCTTTGGTGTTGCGGTCAAGTTGCTGGTTTGGAGCCCTGGAGACCCGAGTTCGAGACCGGGTGGGGTGACTGCCTTATCCCTTCGCTACAAATGGTGGCAGTGGTGGGATGGCTTGCCGTGAGGCCATCGGAGGCGCACCTGGTATGTGAGCCGTATGAGGGACCCCCAGGATAGTTGGACCCCTGTGTGAGGTACCCCAGAGATGGGTGAAGCACTTGTGTGGGGCACCCTGGATGGGAGAAGTCGGCGGGATGATGCGTGAGGGACGCCTGTGTGCGTGAAGCGCATGGGTGTGCTTCCCGAAGGGGAAGGCAGTGTGACAGAGTACCGTCACCACAGTTGACCATGCGCTCTGGCTGCCATGCCAAAGGCTCTTTGGTGTTTCGGTCAAGTGGCTGGTTTGGTGCCCTGGAGACCTGAGTTCGAGACCGGGTGGGGGGACTGCCTTGTCCCTTTGCTACATATGGGTAGAACCCTGATATATCTTTCTATTTTATTTTTTTATTAGCATCATTTTATTAGCATGCTTTTCCACCTTGGTAAGGATTAACCATTATTTTTGTCATGTCTATTAGTCAGATTAAATTGTGGACAAATTACACATTTTAATCTGTTTGGACACCTCTGACGACCTTCCTTTAATGTGCATATGCAATTTTTGGTTTAAATTAAGTAGAAAGATATGGCAGTATGTTGCTCAAATGCATACTTTCCCTATCACTAGCCCTGATATTTGCAGTTAAACAGGTCAACTGTTTATGCTTAGGCAGCAAAATATAGCAGTTGAAAAAAAATGTGTAAAAGGGAACATGGTGTTTTGTAAGGGTTCATGCTGAACGCATGCTGCCACGAGACAGGAGGCATTTTCTCTGCCACAACATCCTAGGGATTCATCCTATCAGACACAGCCATGGACCACCCCAACAACACTCCACTTCTCCTAGTTTCTCCATATAAAACGTTTTTTAAGTATTTGATGTTTTGATGTCTTGTATCTTGTTCACTATTTCCGTTATCGCTGAGAGAATGTGGATCGTCAAAACTATGATACTTTGCAACGACTTTCTACACACACTTCTAAAAAAAGTCACACACCTCATCGGGATCGTGCAGGATATGCTGTGTTTGCTTACAAACTATACTTTTATCATGTTACCAGTGAACATGCATGTATAAATCTTGCCGGAACCTAGACGGAAACAAACTTTGTCTGACCTCGTCCTGGTCCATTCACTTCTGCTACAGATGGGATACTATATCGTATGTGGTGTTAGCATAGAAATAGGTTGGCCATCATCTGATTGGGTTGTAACTATTTTAATGCTGGCCAATTAGCGTTGCCAGTTTAGCTCACTGACGTTGCGACACAACGGACAAGCAAATACTCTTCAGCTGGATGAGACCAGAAAGCAGTGCATCTCTTTCTTCAGTGTTACGAGTAACTCTGAAAAGAGCAAGTGCTGCTTAGAAGGGTGTTGCTCCTATGTGTCCGTGCAATCATATTTAATACAGTCTGTGCTGTGGGCCCAATTGCCTTATGTTTATAAACGTGTTTCTGTTAGTTGTATCCATGTTGTTCATCCATCTGTTCTACCCCAAGTAAAGTTCTGTTGCCAGCTGAATGTTTTTTCCCTCTGCAATTATTCAATACCTGCTACTACCCTGACATCCACATTAAAGACTGTATTTACCAATTCGTATATACACACAAAGATATGCTGCAGCAGGTTGTGTAATCACAAACTACTCTGAACAGTAGCAGCTTAGCTAAACATTAGAGAAAATGTTATCAGGCTTTCAGCCAGCACCAAACAAGAACACACCCGTGTGTCCTTCATTCACACTTACACACACACATACACTTGTGAATCACACTGTGAATGTATGGTTCATCTGCTCTCACTTCACAGTATACATGAATAGTCTGTACACTGTCATTTGGGTCACTTTTTTCATCGCTGTTTATTCATGTTGTACACAAGTTAAACATCTAGATTCATCAACCGCTTTTTTATTTGATCTATCTATCTTCTCTATCGAGCACGTATGCAAGATCCATGTCAGTATTCAGAGACCATACAAGACCCTTTTCCCTGCTCGACCAATTGAGTCCAACTCAAAGTCTTTGTGTATGCAACAGGGGATCATCCGGCAAAGGAGTAGCAATACAGATCCAAAACCAAGAAGCGTCATTTAGGCTTTTTACATGGAAGGGCATTTACAACAGATCCCCGCTGGCCATGCACAGGTTGGATGTATACATGGTATATGTATGTATGTACCTTTGTGGTTTGCAGCATCTACGTGAATGGCCTGAGATGTAGAGACTGTGGTGTATGAGTTTACATTGCTTTGGATCATGCAATGCAATTCATCTTTAATAATAATACAGCTTGTCGATCAGAATACATCATGGGACTTTTTGTTTGTTGATACCCTGCTGTTGTTTGTTGATAAACTGCCATTTTGAGATGCGAGAGAGAGAGTTGTAGTAAATTCCTAAATTATAGAAAACATACTGTAACCTACTCTAATTAACATGTGTTTAGCACATCTTGCAGGAGAAACACTGTGGCAGTTTTTAACCCAACAATATCTCCCCATAATGATCCCCATAATGATTAATTTCAGGATTAATTATAAAAAGTTATCAAAACACCATTACTACCAAAAACATTTATATGCTCCAATAATTCAGAAATGGTGGCAGTCATTGCAATGACATCACAATGTACAGTACCTATTGCAAGGTAATCACATGATCAACCATGTTTCAAAACATTAGCATGTTTAATACTTCAAGTACTTTCTGGTTGTTATCACATAAAAACAAAACAGTGCAGCAGACAAAGCTGGTAGCTGGGGGCAGCTGCGGCCTACTGGTTAGGGCTTCAGATTTGTGACCGGATGGTGGCCGGTTCGAACCCCGACCAGTGCGAACGGCTGAAGTGCCCTTGAGCAAGGCACCTAACCCCTTACTGTGGCAGCTCACTGCATCGGGTTTAAGTGTGTGCTTCACCTCACTGTGTTCTGAGTGTTTCACTAATTCACGATTGGGTTAAATGCAGAGACCAAATTTCCCTTACGGGCCTTACCTGTAGTCTGCTCTGACTAGATATGTTGGTTTTATTGAATTTTCAATAATTTATGAGTCACTGTGATCCTGTAATGATCTATGTGAGGCAATAATATTTAACGGTGTTGAGAAGTGTATGTTCAAAAAACATTGGAAAAATGAATGTATGTCCAAATGTGCATTTGATTGAAAGACCAAACAAAATGCATTTTGTGAGGTGAGTGTTTGATGCCATATTGTGCTGTAAACCAATATGCTTGTAGAATCTACAGATTTATTAGCATTGCACAATGGAACATATAGCCCATGACCACTATGGAATTATATATGGAGAGACTAGTTCAAACGGATTTTGAACAATATGGGTGTATACTGTCTGCCAATAACACAGACAACTAACCACTATCACACCTAACTTTATGTTAATATAAAATAAAATAAAATAAAATACAGAGTTTTCGAATGCCTCTAAACTATTTTCATATGACTGGAAAAATAAAACTTGAGACGGTTGAAGTTAAGTAATTACAATTTTGGCAACCAATGATGTTATTTTGGGATTACAGTGGAGCTATGGAAAAAAGTCAAACTGTGAGTATGTTCATTGTTCCAAAGAAATCTATTCTGGACAAGTACAAATGACATATGTACAAAGAGAACAGACTAAGCTTAGGCTATAGCTAAGCTAAGTTATAGCTATAAGGGCAAGCATTACTGTAACCATTGTTGCTTCTAGACAAAATCATGATGACGACAACTGGTCCAACAGCACAACAATGACCCCAGCAAGGCTTCATTCTGTGTGCGTGTGTGTGTCGTAGCAACTGGTGAATCTGTATTGACATGTTTTCCTGTTTTTGTCAAGCGACCCCCCCCCCCACCGACACACACACACACACACACACACACACACACACACACACACAGGCCAAATCCATATAGCTGTAAGCAGTTAAAAAAAGGGTGTTGTTGCCCTAATGGTTGGGTGGTACTGGAGATAGTGTGTGGCTGGCTGCACAGTCTACCACCCCTCTTGTAAATCCTTGGTTTTCTGAGTGTAAAGACTATTTTTGAACTTGGTCCATGTTGACCTTGTTACAGTGGTGAGACAATCAATTCAAAATGATAAGAAAATAGAATCCACATTCAACATAAGAGAATATATTCAGCCATCTAGTTTGACTCGGCCCTGACCTAAACAGTAAATTGTAATTATTTGATTATTTGTCACAGACATCCCCTTGAATTACAGGTTATAGAAAATGTAGGTTTAGCCATAATTGTTGTTGAAACAATTGTTGTTGTTTAAAAAGTGTTGAACTGCTTAAGGCATGGTCTGTACTCGAAGCAGCAGATGCTGAAGAGAATATCACAAAAACAATTGACAGTGTCGTCAAATTGTGTTAATGTGGTGTTCTCAGATTAACCAGCTCCACCCCCCACGCAAAAACCGTACACTTATAGATGTCATCCTGATCATTTCTCACATGAAGTAAAGAAATGTCTCACTGGCTTAGCAACATGCCTCTCTCTCTCTCTCTCTCTCTCTCTCTCTCTCTCTCTCTCTCTCTCTCTCTCTCTCTCTCTCTCTCTCTCT
>JAOYML010058469.1:0-11084 GCA_027122555.1 Urophycis chuss
AGAGTTTATTCTGTCTTGACACTTGTATTGATATTTTGTATTAACAACATTCTTTCCTTAAATTATTATAATGTTTATAGTGATTATTTTATATGTATTTTTTATGTATGTCACTTTGGATAAAACAAAGGGTCTGCCAAATAGGCTACTTAAACATAAACATATATAAACACCTGAATGTTTTCATATCAGCTAAAACCACCATTCTGTTTCACTGGATTCAGAATAAAACCAAATTCCATCTTACCCAACAATGTCAGTATTTGAATATTGTTACTTGAACGACTTGTTCAGGTTACAATTATACTGTTAAGAAAGTATTGTCTTATACTTTGCCTAAAATGTGAATGCATCATAATCAGCGGCGGCTGGTGAATTTTATTTTAGGTGGGGCTGAAAGTTTGAAAACCAAACCCCTGTAGGGGGTCTGGGGTCATCCTCCCTCAGAAGGTTTTTAATGATTTTCGCATTCAAATGAATAAATAAATAAATAATGAATAAAATACAAAAAATAAAGACAAAATAGAACATTAACTTACAAAGAATGGGGCCGGAGAACTACGTTTTAACTTACTGTATTTGCTTTGTTGAATTCAGCAAGATTTAAAGTGCAAATACATCAATAAAACATGGGAATTATACGCAAGTTAAAATTCAATTCAATTCAATTTATAGAGCATCAAAACATTACATGACTCATGGCGCTCTACAGTGTTGAACATTCAGAGAGCGCCCATGAGTAACAGAGGAAAAACTCCCTATAATTGGAGATACATATAGGAAGAAACCTCAAGCAGATCTACGACTCAAGGGCCTGACCCATCTGCCTAGGGTCAGTGACAGGGCAGTAAGGTTTGTAACATGATACATGAATAGGTTACTTAGGTGTAGAGAATAGAACATGGTGTCTAGAACCTGGGGTGCATGTAACAAAGATGTAGGATGGTTACATAACCAGTATGGTAATGCATGAATCCCATTTAGTGTCAGAAAGTTCAAATAGTCCAGTGTAGGGATGAATTGTCATAGGGCAGTAGTGGATCGCTAGGTAGCGCAGGCCAGGAATCCGGTCAAGGGGACAGCAACAGGTGATGGTAGGGCAGTCATAGGATGGGACTTCAGGTGCGATGAGGGCCACATACAAGAATGGCTGATGACTAATAATGGTTTACCTCACAAGTGAGGTAAGGGGGAAGAGAGAGATATATAGAGTGGGCTAGTATTGCTATAAGTTTCATGATGTTAGTATTAATTAGTGTATCAATGGTACTATATAGTGTTACACTATAGAGAGAAAAGGCAAGACAGAGAGAGTTGAGAGAGAGAGAGGGGGAGAAGAAGGAGTTGAACGACATAACAGAGAGAGGGGTAAGAGGGAGAGAGAGGGAGATACAATATGCACACTGAAGTCATAATGCCACCATAGGAAATCTAGACTAGCTATAAAGTATAGCCACTGTCCATCTGATTGTCTAGTTAGGTAGCGCTAATGATATGACTCCAGCATACAGACACTTTCAAACAGATCCCCGGACACACACACACATACAAACACACGCCACATGCACAGGCAAACACACACACACACACACACACACACACACACATTCCTGGGGCATACTGGCAGTGTTGGGAAAGTGAACTTTCTACATGACTAGTTCAGTTCATAATTCAGAATTAAAACTTTTGAACGAAGTTCACAGTTTCCAAAAATAAATAGTTCATAGTTATTTTTTCAATATGTTGCTGCGAGGTATCTTTTTTTAATTATTGCCACAGCCCATATAGAACAACAGACAGCAATGATTTTATTATTTTTAGTTTTAACACAAACGATGCGTCATATTTCATCTTCATATGCAATTTTGAATCCTTATCCAACCAGGGTTTACATAAGCATTGAGGGGACAGCCTTTCCCTTTTGTTGCTTTATCGCTTTGTTGCTGTCCAGTCAGTCCACACTCGTAGCAGCTGCAGCTTTCACCCCTACAGTATATTCTCAACAACATGAGGAAAAACTTGCTGTCTATCTATCTATCTATAAAGCACGAAATCTATCACCCTATTGAACGAAGTTAAACTGAGAGAGCATGCGATTCACAGATGCCAGGATGGCGCGGGGACCTATAGAGTCTACCGCTCCAGTCTCATCAGAGGCCCGCCAGCTATACCACCAGCCGGGCCTAGCTCAATGGCTGTTTCACCACCCGTGTACCCTGGTGCTGGTGAGGGGACCAGGCGACGAACCACCGGGCCCACTGCGGGCTTGCATTCCAATACCACCATCTGCCACGGTCTGTATCGGGTTCGGCTATTTAGCCGGCCCAGAGCGTAGTGTTGCCGCTGTACACTGAATACCCCAACTAGTTCCCCTGTTTGTGGTTAGTTAATCGTCGGGGCACCGATTTAGAAAAGGGGGGGCGGATTGTAGCAGGCTGAAGCCGTCGGGGTAGCTATTTAACTTGCGATGCAGTGATTGGCTCTGCTTACTCCACGGCCAGCCAATCGCGGCTGCCAAGCCCCTTCTTAAGCCAGAAGTTGCCATTTGACAAGTGACGTCACCGGCATGCGACACTTGTCTCTCTACCTGTCCAGCAACCCGGCGTCTGTCCTGCTGAACCTCCCCATCATAGCGCTGCAGGTATGGCGAGCTCCGTCTCTCTTTCCACTCTTTCGATTTCATAACTTGGGCTTATAAGGAATGTTCTCGTGTTATAGAACCCCTCACACTGCATACCCTGACACCAGCGGAGTACTCGCCCTGCTATCGTCCACCTGAGCTTGGGGTCTGACCATCAGCTGACGACCTGGTGTTGATCAACAACTGCTGCTTTGCTTACCCATTCCTGTATGTCTCGTTTCACGAGTGGGCTCGCACCGGTTACCCGGCTGGCTGACTACAGTCCTGTTTTTCGGCCATTCGATTTTGTTGTTAGAACTATTGTATTGATAATTGTGTGCACGAGAGGAGGGCGTTTGAGGCGTGGTCGTTACTTAACTGTTGCGTTTATTTTGTTTCCCATTGAGTCGGGGTTTATTTATTTAGACTACTGCCTGGAGGTCTTTTCCCATGCTGTGGATAGGCAAGAGGATTGGTCTTTTATGATTTGATCCTTGGTTTACTTTCTTTCTTGGTGTGTCTGTTTATTTTGAACTCATTTTGATTTATTTTGCCAACTTGTTTGCTGTGATTTTTGGTTTACCCTCTTTCTTGTTTGTTATTTTGAAATCCTTTTGTTTTATTTTGCCACACTTGTTTGCTGTGTTAGCGTGCCCCTCCATCTTTTATTAATAAAATTGTATTTTTCTACACTGGTTCCTTGTCTTCGGCTGATTCCATTAACGAACCTGAGTGTCCTAGTGAAACAACCATATGTATTCTTTGGGCGAAATTCCCATCATGCCGTTGTCTGCAATGGTTATCTATAGTGTGCCGGCCACATTTGGCATTGTCAGCTGCCACCTCTGAAAGGTATTGGAAGTGCTGCTGCCCTGAACGAGAGAACGAGACGCCGAGCAACACAGAGGATGGAGGCTCAATCGTCCAGAGAAAAAACAAAATTTAAGGTCGCCAATATATTAAGTGTGACTAGATCATGGACAAGACGGACCTGGTAAAGCAGGCCAAGCTTGCGGAGCAGGCTGAGCGCTACGATGATATGGCTAGTGCCATGAAGAGTGTAACGGAGCATGGCTTGGAACTCTCCAAAGAGGAGCACAACTTGCTCTCCATTGCCTCTGCAACGGTTATCTATAGTGTGCCGGCCACGTGTGCACATTCAAATCTGCATGTGTAATTGTATTTGTATATGCTTGTAAATTGCATGTGCTTTTACTGGTCATGGTGCATAAGTGTGTATTTATGTGAAATGTGAATGTATGCGTCCACGGGACAATGCACATAGATTTAACACGTTTTTTGGTCGTGTACATGCAGTTATAGAATCATTGGTAAATGTCTGAAAAAATGCATTTGGCAAAATGTCTGAAAATGGTACAGAACAGTGTGGTATGAACAGAAAAAATTCTGTTTTGACATTGCTCAAAGTAACTCATGGAATTTCATAGAAAATTGGAATGGCAAGTTGATATATTGTCTGAGCATTAACTATTGCAATTCATTTCCCAGTGCATATTTTAGAAAAAACAACTTAAAATTTGAGTGTCCATGTCCTTTTGCTTTCTAAATCCAAAGTTTTGGCTACATATGTTGATGTTTTTTAGTTTCAGCTAGAAGCTGCTTTTACTATAAAACTGATTTATTCTCAGATTTCTGTATCGATGGTTGTCTCCCTGTCTCAATAAAGGTTGATAGAAATTGTTGTTTATTTTGTGTTTGATGCTAATCAAACACAATTAATAGAAATAGAATAGACAACATATTATCAGGTAAATTTATGAACAAACAGAGGTATGGTCAAATTACATGCCGGTATTATTTACCTTTTTTTTTTAACATAATTAACTCAAATGACCGTACTTTACCTTACGGTGAAAGCAGCAATGGCCTTTGATGTTGACAGTCCTACCTGTAGTGATCCTCAAGGTAATATACCCCTAGTCTCGCAAACCTTTCACAAACCATGTTGGATTAATATTTCAACAGAGCCATGCTCTGTGTGGTCTCTCCCGAAAAGCTCTTCAGTAACACATTACATAACGTAAACTGAATCCCAGATTCACGCACCCGCAACCCCTACCAGCGCCCTCATAACCCCTACCTGCACCCTCATAACATGACTCTGACGACTCACATCTCTTTGTATGAATAATAAAGCGCATGAAACACACAAAGTGGAGGGAATGTTTGCATTCAGTAAAGATAAATCTCACACCGGAACATTTACTGGCAAGGTAATTACACAGAAATGATAAGCTCCACCCTTTTCTGTCCCCTCCGCCCTCCCCCATCAAGGAGATTTTCGTGTAATTCCTCATCTCCACTCTCACCTTTTGGCAGGCTGTTATCGACATGCAAATGATCCTTTGTGTACCCGGAAAATTAGCATGCAGTCATTTCTCGCACGTCATCTCACTTTTTACACAAACGCTCGTTGTTGGCGTGCCGTTGCGAGTGGCGATGATGTTGGAGTTTGAATTATACATTAGGTAACCATCTTTCAGCTCAAGCCCTGGAGAAGTTGAGTTCAGCATATTTATTTGGTATTCTCATATGGTATCCACAGCAGGTTTGAAATGAATGTGTTTCTCGTCTCTTGATGGGAACAGCTTCCGAGGGCCCGTTTTTTTCCAACGACCGTGGTGGGAAAAAAAACACGAGGTTAATTTTGGGACTTCTAATGTATGTAATAAGAAACGTTGCCAGAGCACTTGCCACTACAGATGTACTCCAGGTGTACCTGGAAGTGCTGTGCCCCCGGGGTATTCTCAGTTCAAGGGGGGCAGTCAGGCACAGAGCTTGTGCGCTTAGCTGTGACGGTCGGAAAAGGTACTTGTCGACGGCGTGGCTTCTGGATTTCTCTGGCTGTGTGGCGGGTTTGTGTCCAGTGGCTGCCCTGTGGCTGGGCTGCATTGTGTTGGCGCTGGGGCTTAGATTGGTGATGTTGTGGGCGGGCGGACATTGTTGTGGGGAAGTGACAATGGAGACGCTGCACGCACGGACAAGCACACGCTGCTAACACACATCTTCACACATTTCAAATCAAGGTGGCTATTGAAGAGAAAACTGGAGCACCCAGGAACATTTGCATCTAATTTGTTACACAAAAACTTTCTCTCTCTCTCTCTCTCTCTCTCTCTCTCTCTCTCTCTCTCTCTCTTCCTCTCTCTCTAATTATTCAAATGGTTATTCCAGTTAATAATGTACTGTGCGGTAGCTTCTTTATAGATGTTTTATCTTATTATATTTCGATATTTAAAAAATATGTATGAGTAGAAAAGGTTTCTCAATTCAGAATATTCAAGTTATGAAAGCAGGTCAGTCAGACTCCCTATGCAGCCATCCCAGCTCCATCTTGATCTAATCACTAGCTGGGTGGGAGAACCGAATGCAGGATTCTGCAGCAGCACTGAGATTGCTGCACGATGAATAAAGGGCCCATTGCCTTCCAAACTGTCCTTGGAAGGAGGGATACCTCTCCTCCACAGGGTTCCCTTACTAGGGGTCTTAAAGAAGCCCCCTCCAAGGGGCAAGAGGCTTAGACTTAAGACGCTTAACGCATAGCCCCCAAGCAAAGAAGGAGGCACATTTGACTCGACCAAAAATTTGACTTGACTCGACACCCACTGCCTGGCCGGGCAAGACCTCCAGCCTGTAAGAACCATGCACCTACCTACAGTACACACACACACACACACACACCCTCCTGAAGCCGAGCGAGTCCAAGGCCTGCCAGTGTCTCTGGCAGGGGATCCATGCAGTGTTCCAGGTGAGTAGATTTAATCTGATGTCGGCTGGATGTCTAACAGCCACCTTTGAGACGGCTAACCGATGTAAGACACCTTGTGTGTAAGACAAGCCGGTGTTTAGCAGCACACACACACACCACACCACAAAAACAAGGGAAATTCTTCAAAGTCTTACACCGTGACCCCGACGGGCAGGGTGGATTCAAAGGGCTGTGAAAACCATGAAAAAACATGACCATACAAGTCAGGGCGTGAATTGGAATGATGCAGGCAATATCTGGCTACATGCAGGTAAGTTGCAAATAATATGTAGGTAAAATGCAGATAAGACATATCTAATTGCCACCAAAGAACTAATGAACTACAATTACGAACTGAATGAGGAAAAAACTGTTTTGACGTTATTTCAAAGACTGTGTATTGTGTTGCACAGGTAGTTACTTTAGTAGGAAGCTGGCCCAGCTGGTTCTGGCCGGTGCCGTCTTGTAATGCCACCTTGTACCTCAAGGCAATGATTGGCATCACTGCAGTGTCCATCTGCCCTCAGTCCAACAAGGGAGGATGAAGAAGTGGTGCCTCCCTGAGGGCGTTGTCTAGCCTCTTGTCGATCACGTACAAAGTTCACTGAGAAATGTAATGCTGGCTCCAACTTCTATGTACAGAATCACTGTAAACAGCCTGCTTTATGCTATATTCAGCAGGGACGGATTACGCATTTCCTTATCTCTTACAATAGACGGCACCACTTTCTGGTGATTCGCTGCCCACTATTATGTGGAGGACAAATTCAACAGTTGGACAGATGATTCACATCACACCTTCAAAGTGCAAAGCACATATGGCTCACATTTAGCTTTTTATTGGTAGCGTGACCAAAACAGAAATGGTTTTGGACTTGGATATGTGGACACATGGATGTATGAAACAAACCATTTGTAACATGAAATGTTCTGAGGTGTTACATACCACACAGCGTGCTTTCACAGAACAGAAATGTGGGTGTCATATAACAACTGTTATATGACATACATAAAAGGAGTTTCATGGGGTGGGAGGTGGGGGTATGGTGTATATACAACAAAACCAAGGGGTGATTCGTCAAAGCCTGCTCTTGTAAATATATACGGGAGAATAAATAGAGGATAGGAATGGCCGCCTCTTGATTTTTCTTTTAGTTTAGTCTTTCTTTACTTTTTTCTACCTCAAAGGAGCCTCCCCTGCAGGTTCTTCACCGGCCTACATATATGCAGGCTGATCTCCGATACGTTGTGAGGAAAAAAAAGTTGTGGGACTTTTGAGGTATCAGTTGTGTTCGGGAAATTAAGGGAATATCCTTAGAATTCAACACAAGAAACGATGAACGGCTAATTCAGTCCAACTCTGACCAGAGAATAATGCTTAACTTAAAGTTGAAAGGAGAGGAAAAGAAACGGAAATGTGTCAAAGATATATTCATCTTGGAAGACTCCATGCTGCCGTACTTATCCATATTTCAGCCCCCTTGTTAAACATTTAATACGTACTGTGCTTTTCTCCTGGGAACTACTGATTTTTAACCATTAATAAGTGTGGTAACACTGATATTAGGAAGCCTCACGCAACACAATGTAAATAACATTTTCAGTCCAAAATGTCTCCACGCAATCATGTATTATGTATTATCATGCCCCCGTTCTTCCACGTTAAGTATTTTCAGAAACGGACATTAAAAACCGTACATCCCAAATAACCTCACACATGTTTCATAGCCATGCCATGTGAATTGGCTAAGGTCAGCTTAATACGAAAACATAGCGCCTGGTTATTTAATTCCTGGAAGGCCTCTTAGAAAAATACTTTGGTGCCAAGTAAAAATATTGATTGAACAGCCTTGTCTTGGGCGCTGTACAGCTTAGGGTGGAATAAAATCAAGTTAAAAAAAAAAGAAGGTGTCTATCCCTTATCTGGCAACTGCTCAGGGGTCAATCCCACCACACTAATTGAAGGTTGACAAACATTGGGGCTTAAACCACAGTCAATAGGCAGTTACTCGTGGCCAAGTGCTTACAGTAGGACAAATTCAAACACGTTTTGGGTCTGATAGCTGTTTTTCATTATTCATCATCAGATATGTAATATTGATGTTCTGATAACAATGAATAATTCAAAACAAGACAAATCAATTATGAATTTGATTGGTTTGGCGTGTCTATAAGGTGCCATTTCGGCAGTGTTTTTTAATCTGTGCCAATGTTGCTGAAGATAATCTGCAAACCCGCACCTCACACAGACTTGCTATGAGGTACTTCATAATCAAGCAGATACCAAAGCTACCACCAGTGAACTTATTCACATGTTGTTCAGGAGGAGGTGAGGGGTTAGGGAATCTTGATTAAGGACGCACACAGCTTAGGCTTCGGACAATGGGGATCGAACCCAGTCTATTTCAACCACTAAACCATCCTCCCCCAGGATCTTACGCAGGTCTCACATGAAGCCAATTTGTGGAAGATTTCTTTAAATGAAAGCTGTTCTGTTGAATAAGGCAATCCACATGACCACAATCATAACTGAGAAAAACACCACGTCCTGTGATTCAACACACTACAAACACAGTCACAATTACCAAGTTTAAAAAAACAATTAGTAGGAAATATTCTCTTACTTCATGGTGTTCTTTATCTGATGTAGCTCTCCGGTGACACTTAAAGCATCTGAATTCAACAGTACGCACAACAAGGGAGATGACTGATCTTTGCGAGCCAATATCAGTTGTTTTATGATGTGATACGTGGGCACATTATCGGAATACACATACTCTATCCTCACCATCAATCATTACCTGGCATTACTTCGTTGACTCTTCCCTTGTCACAGAAATAACCACAGAAAGCAATTTGAACTGTTTACAAAAGCATGTGATGGCTTTGTCTTCACTTTCACCAACAATTTTGCAAGATAACTTACATCCAGAGACAGCCTGGTTGATAATGGCTTCAAATTCATCGCTCGCTCTTTTGGACACCTTCCACTTTCTCACAGATGAATCAGTGGGAAAGTGACAGGGGTGTGAGGGAGGTTGGACTGTATTATATCCACCTGTTTTTCAGCCATCAATTGGTCGATTTGCCCCTAAACAACAATGGCTGGAAAATCTCCAATACCATGAAAACACTATTATTTTTCAGCAATAACACAGCTACAACACACACACGCAACTGATTTGACTTGAAAGGACTGCAGAAATTAGTTGTTATGATTGGTTCGGAGAACATTTTTTTTTTTTCCAAGCTAAATATTTCTTTTGATGTACTTCTTGTGTCAGTGATACGCCCTTGCAGTCACTATTTAATTAACATTGACATCTTCATCGACAATTAATTGTGGATAACTATGTTGACAGCAAACACAACAAGGCTTAATAAATTAATAGTGTGTCAACACAAAGCCATAACGACATTGTTGCTCAACTGAAATACTAACTAAGATGGCATCCATAAAAAGGCTCCCTCTAACCACAAGACAAAGGGAGTAACGGGAAAGCAAATAGCAGCCTTTTTTTATTATCAGTGTTTTATAATTGAATTAATTCCAAACTAAATGTAACATCTTCATCTCCCTCAAATACTTGATGAAGTTAAGACATTAAAGACTTTTCTGAGATCAGATTTGCATCTGGCCCATCTCCGAAACCACACACCTGTTGTGAAATTGAAATCATCTTGACGTGGCACATATGGCCACTGGTCTGTGGATTGGTGAAGATATAACATTCCTATGCATAATAATAACTCAGACTGGTTTGTTTGTGGTTATGCTATTGGGCATCTGATGGCATTGATATTCATGACACTAGGTTTGGTCTCCTTGGCAACATTTGTAAAAACACCAAAATTAATACATGAAAAAATAATAGTGACACATCATCAATCTTAGGGACGTTTAAACCCATTGCTAAACCCCTTTGTGCTAAGGCTCTCTGCAATGAAACTCATCAAGATTGACATTGTGCCACATAGTCAACCGAAGTAGAATTTTTCTACTTTCGACGAGTTGATTACATATGACTGCTCTAATGTACTAAAAGGCTAAGTCACACTGCATATTTTACTGCACATTGCATCATGACTAATTAATTTATGAACTGAACGCTTTGGGTTCATTTTTTATTTAGCGTCCTATATAGTGAGACAAACAGATTGATGTTGGGTAGAAGGAAATAAAAAGTCAATTTAGCTTTTATTCATGTAAGCCACCTCTTCAGGAGGTCAAGTAAGTGTCATGTCATGCTTAATAGTCCTATGTGTAATTCTGCTTGAGAATGTTGGTATGCCGATGGTAAGGGAAAAATGCTTTTACCTCACTATGTTATACATTACTATTCATTGTGAAATTAATCATGATCCAATTGAAATATTAATTAGTTATATTGCTAAGTCATGTGTCACTACATGACCGTGCTAGTATCGCTTCCAGCACTGACAGAGCAGAAATGTGTGTAGTGAGTAACGTCAGCACCAAGCACAACCTTTACTTCGGGATGAAGATGATTTGAGTGCTGAAAGGTTGAGCCTGTTGTTCACATAGTGTGTAAATACTAGCATGTGGTTCATTGAAAATATGGATGCTGCTTGCATTGAGTTCAAAGGTGAAGGTGTGAAGGTGCTGATGCATGCAAAACAGATGGAGAACAGATGACGTCTGTATGTGTGTGAGTGTGTGTGTGTGTGTGGGGG
>JAOYML010058796.1:0-11078 GCA_027122555.1 Urophycis chuss
ATTTTTTAAAAACACTTCATTTTCATCCCCAAAGGCCTCCTACAACAACATCTGAATGGTTGACATTTTCTTTTTTGCGTTTTTCTATATCTGCGTCTTACAGGGTTAATGACGCTTCCAGTGTTTTTGCAAATGATTTCACCTCACTCCTTGACTGTCTTGGTATCACACAACATGTTACTTTCCCAACCCACAACAAAGGTAACGTATTAGACTTAATCTGCTGCGCTGGAATCACTCCTTGTAACTCTGCTAATGCTGAGTTCCCCATCTCCAACCACAAAGTTATGCTCTTTGAAGTCAACGCCCTCTTACCCAAAGTGAAAGAGAAATGTACCATCTCCTTCAGAAACATTAAACACATCAACCAGACAGATGTCACCACCCTCATTAACTCCCACCCCAGCCCACCCACATCCTCCTCTCCTACTGACTTGGTGAGTCACTACAATGACTCTGTCTCTCCTCTTCCCTTGACATCCTGGCCCCCCTGAAAACCCGCACTGTCTCTTTGCCCACACTGCTCCCTGGTACACTGCTGATCTCGGTCAACTTACTTACCACTGGTCGTCGACTTCAGCGGTTGTGCAAAAAGACTGGACTCTCACTGCACACCCAAATCTACGCTGAGCATCTACGCCACTACAAGATCGGTCAGTACTGGGTCCTCTCCTTTTCATAATTTACCTCCTTCCCTTGGAATCAATCCTCCGTCACCATGGTGTCCATTTTCACTGCTATGCCGATGGTACACAGGTCTACATCTCCAGCAAACCCACTACTGCCCTTTCTCTCTCTTCCCTTACCAGCCTCCTCCAGGACATCAGGAGCTGATTTCGCTGTTCCGTCGGTGCTTTCTGAAGATCAATGGCAGCAAGACTGAGGCCCTGCTCATTGGCTCTCTGAAGGCATATTTCCAAGTTGCAAAGGAAATAGCCACAAGTACAGACGCAAGACAAGCAAGCTTCTTTGACTGAATGTGCAAAATGAGTTTGTACCGTGATTGATGAAGATGTATGGAGGCAGAGGTATGCAGGCATGGAGGGTAAGCAGGTAAGCAGGCAGGGCAGGCAGGTGAGTAGTAAGCAGGTGAGGAAGCAGATTGAGTTGAAACAAACAAAACAAAAATCCAGAGTAGCAAAAATCCAATTGAACTTCAATTAGTTTAATATGTTCATTATGTTCAGTAAGTTCAATATGTTCAGTAAAGAACTGTATGCCTTCTAACGTCTGTTCTAAGCTCCTTTGTTCTAGGTTTTGAGGTCAGAGGTGAGTGTCGGCCATCTTAAGGCTCAAGGCCTTCTCACGACTGTCAAAATAAAAGTCCTTCCAAAATAAAAGATCCTAACTAACTTAAACTGAAAATGGCTCCTACAGGCTCCAAAAACACCCTCTCCGAAGTGCAAACCACAATTGCCACAAACATCATCATTGATGGCTTCCCTGTACCTTTCTCAAGCCAAGTCAGGAGCCTCGGTGTCACTCCGGATAACACCCTTTCCTTTGCACCCCACAGAAAAAACATCACCCAGACAGCTTTTTTCCACCTTCGCAACATTTCCAGACTCCACCCATCCCTGTCTCCATCGATCACTGAAGTCGGGATCGACTACTGCAATGTTGTTCTTTCTGGCCTTCCTACAAAACTGCATAACAGGCTTCAAATGATTCAGAACTCTGCCAGAAATGTACCTGTTGCCATGTGGCACACATTGTAGTAATGGCTGATGTTTCTCTCTCTGGGTAACTTTTGCACTTGATGATGATCGGTGACAATGCAATCAAGGTTGACGCGACGCAACTCCAGCAATGCTAGACTCCTCATTGGGCGCTCTTTTTCATAGGACAGCTACCAGCAACCTCATTGCTCTGTCACCACAGAAAAAAAAACATTAACAGAAAATGTAAAATTATAGACCTTGATTTTCAAATCACAACCAATAACCCCTTCACAAAGTTGATTTCGACAACTCAACTGAACCAACTGAATGTCCACAACGGTGTTAGTAGGGAGATCCATCATTGTATAATTCCCATACTTTGCAGAGTGCCCTTAAAAATTGTGTTAAAAATTGTGTTCAAATAGTGACATCACTATTCAGTACTTATTTAGTATTGTGTCTGATATTTTATTTAGGTCAGTCCTTTGAACTTCAAACAATATCTAACCCCTGTATACACCCCTGTAAATTTCAGTCAAGTAACATTACTGGAGAATCGGCTCTCATGTCAACACCAAGTATCACTTTTTTTTCACTTTTTAGCTGCTGCAAATTCACATCTTGTGTGACTTTCCAGTAGTGAATAACTATGTGTTCAATGAAAGCTCTGGCATGTCAGCAAAATGTTTCATACTGAAACAACTGTAGCTTCATTGCCTTGAAGACCTGTTGGTGTAGTGGGGACAATTAATACATTTAATTTGATCTAAATAGAAGTAATTTACAGTCAAGGTAACTACAGTTGCACATCATTTACCTTTTCAATTTGTAAGAAAGATGCACCACTCAGGTACAGGTTTCGAGCTGTTATCCTCACATCACATGCCCACGCAGACCAGACATAAATTAAACAGGGTATCAAGGTAGAAGCTTTCACATCACAATCCCTGTCAAGTGATATCACCAATATTACTTGTGAATTCTACCAAACATTTTAACCCAAGCCAAAAGACAAATGATGTCCAGAAGCCCAACAAATGGTAGTAGCCCATCAGCCCGGAACAGGAAGAGAGGCCAACGCCCGCCCCCAAGGCCAGCTTTGACCATCACATCTCTAAATGTTGAGGGACTGTGTGCAAGTAAAGAAGAACTTTGAAAAGCCCAACTCTGCAGAGAGCATCAGTGTAATATTCTCTGATAATCTTCACCAAGTTAGTGCACTAGGCAGCCTGGAAGAACATCTCAAGAGGCTGCCGCACCCAGTACATCCCCGGCATTGATGTTCTAAGCAGCGGAATATATGAGCAATATCAAGAGCTCTACAAATCTGACCCCTTTGCTGAAAGCACCAACACTCAATGGGAAATCCACCACCAAACAGCCAAGACCAAAGGCAGACTGACTTCAGCACTCCCAACACACCGGACTGACTGAGCCGTTCTCCCTTGAAGAGCTCTATATCAGCATCAAAGCCCTCAAGAAAGCCATTGACCTGGACAACATTTTCACAGAGGAGATCAAGCAGTTTGTACCTCTGACACGAAAGTGGGTCTTTGAGCTGACAAACAACTGCATGCTGACAAGAAACATCCCAAAGAGCTGGAAGAAAACCAAAATCATTGCTCTTCTAAAACCCGGTAAAGATCCAGCATATGCAAAGATCTTACGCCCAATCCCCCTGTTATGTTACCTGTACTAGCTGTTTGAATGCCTGATCCTCAATAGGCTTGCCCCAGTTGCAGAACCATCCATCAATTTTCAACCAGCTGAATTCCGACCTGGCAAATCCACAACAAGCCAACTTCTGAATCTCACACAGCACATTGAAGACATAAAGGACATATTACAGGAGCCATCATTGTTGATCTGTCTGCCACATATGACACTGTGAACCACCACCTCCTCCTGAAAAAGATCTTGGAGAATACCAAAAACCTGGCACTCACGGACCTCATCGGAGCCCTCCTGAAAGATAGGAGATTATATGTTGTCCTTAACAACAAGCAAAGTCGCGGGCAACAACAACGGAATGGCTTACCTCAAGGCAGTGTGCTTGCTCCACTACTATATAACATCTCCACCAATAACCAGCTGATGGGACACCCAAGAGAGTATGTTTGAAGGTGTGAGGTGTGAGGTGAAGAGCTCTAGATGAGCTACATCTCTACTACGAGTGCAACCACCTACACCCAAACCCTGTGAAGACCCAAGCCTGCTCGTTCCATCTCAGGAACCGGGAAGCAAACAGACCTCTTAAAACCACATGGTCTGGAACACCTCTTGAGCACTGCACCAACCCTCTCTACCTTGGTGTAACACTGGATAGCACTGTCTCCTGTGTTCCTATCAGGAACACATAAAAAACATCAAACTGAAAGTTAACTCCTGAAATAACATCCACCAGAAGCTGGCCAACTCCAGATGGAGAGCCACAGCACACACTTTAAGATCTACTGCTCTGGCCCTGTGCTACTCCTCTGTGGAGTATGCGTGTCCTGTTTGGGAGAGATCATCCCACGCCAAAAAACTACACCCAGCGTTGAATAACTCCTGCCACTTAATCACTGGCTACGCATGCATGAAAGCTGCATGCCGCCTGTTACTCTTCTCCAACCTTTAAGTTCGCATTTTTTCTAACTTTTTTAACTGATTATTTTTTTTGAACTTCTTCCTTCTATTGTTATGGGGAATGTACAATCCCTTAATAACAAAATGGACGAGCTAACAGTGCTAACACGGAGCCACACATTTTACCGGGAATGTAGTCTGATGTGTTTCAGTGAGACATGGCTGCACAGGGACATTACGGACACAATCGTGTCTGTCGATGGCTTCCACACTGTCCGGGCGGACCGGGACTGTACCAGGAGCAGTAAGCGGAAAGCGCGCATGGGGGGGGGGCGGCGCTCGCTGTTCTAGTTAATAACAGGTGGTGCAATCACATCAATATTAAAGAACAGCTGTGTAGCCCTGATGCTGAAATGTTGGCCGTTGGACTACGTCCATACCACCTACCTAGGGAGATCCCGCACGTCATCATTGTCATGGTGTACATCCCTCCGACTGCTAACCCAACAGCTGCCTGCGGCACCTTACACACAGCCGTTTCCAAACTACAGACTAAACACCCCAGTGCCCACATCATCATGTCAGGAGACTTTAACCACGTCACCATGAATAGAGTTCTACCGACTTTTAAGCAGTACGTGACCTGCCCTACCAGAGGGGAGAGGACCCTGGACCTGATGTATGCTGACATTAAGGACACATACAGCTCATCTTCTCTCCCCCCTTTGGCCAGGTCAGATTACAATATGGTTCACCTCAAACCCTGCTATGTGCCTCTGGTGAAGAGGAAGCCTGTGACCACAAGGATTGTGAGGAAGTGGTCAGAGGAATCTTACAAGGCACTGCAGAACTGCTTTGAGGTGACTGACTGGCCTGCACTCTGTGAGCCTCATGGAGAGGACATTGGTGTGCTCACAGAGTGCATTACTGACTACATTAACCTCTGTGTTGATTGCTATGTCCCGGCATTGACAGTCACCTGTTACGCAAATATCAAACCTTGGATCACCAAGGACATTAGGGCCATCATGAAGACAAGAAGAGGGCATTCAGAGAGGGCAACCATGCTGAGCTGAGGAGAGTACAGGGGGTACTCAAACTCAAAATTAAGGAGGGAAAAGACAAATACAGGATAAAGCTTGAGAAGAAGCTCCAGCAAAACAACACGAGGGATGTGTGGAGTGGCATGACAACCATCACTGGCTTCCAGAAGACTGGTAGCATGGGGATCGGAGGGCGGTGTGGCTTGGGCCAATGGACGTTTTCTTCAATAGGTTTGATACTGCAGCCCCTGCACCTCCTCCCCAAGACTCTGATGCTACTGCTGCTGGCAGCCCAACAACTAGTGCCACTACGCCTCCCACTCCTTACAGACACCCTGTCTCCCACCACCTCTATTCACTCCCAGCTACTTCACACCTCCATCCTGCCCACCCCTCCCCCCTGCTCTGCATCCTGTCCTCCACTACCTGAAGACCCTATCCCTCCCCCCACTGACATCTCTACAGTGTCCTTCATGCCTGACCTGGTGAGAAGGCAACTGATTAGACTCCACTCTGTAAAAGCGGCGGGCCCTGATGGTGTGTTCCCCAGGGTACTTAAAGCCTGTGCCCCCCAACTCTGTGGAGTACTTAATCCTGTCTTCAACCTGAGCCTGCACCTCCAGAGGGTCTCTCTGATGTGGAAGACGTCCTGCCTCATTCCTGTGCCAAAGACCCTGCGTCTCAGCAGCCCTCAGGACTATAGAACGGTGGCTCCGACGTCCCATATCATGAAGACCCTGGAGACGCTTGTCCTGGAGCAGCTGAGGCCTATGGTCAGACCCTTCTCTGACCAGCTACAGTTGGCCTACCAGCCCCACCTGGGAGTCGAGGATGGCATCATCTACCTGCTGAACAAAGTCTATTCTCATGTGGACAAGCCGGCGAGCACTGTGAGAGTCACGTTCTTTGACTTCTCCAGTGCTTTCAACACCTTGTGGCCGGGTCTGGTTAGGTGAATAGATGGCTGCGATGCAGGTGGAAGCCCTCTTTTGTGTCCTGGATTGTTGACTACCTGATAAGCAGACCACAGTTTGTATGCCTACAGAACTGTGTATCTGACAGGGTGGTCAGCAACACTGGTGCCCCACAGGGGACGGTCCTCTCTCCCTTCCTCTTTACCCTCTACACCTCAGACTTTAACTATTGCACCTGCCACCTTCAGAATTTTTCTGATGACTCCACAAAAGTTGTATTGAAGAGGGTGATGAGGGTGAGTATAGGACTGTTGTCGACAACTTTGTCTCTTGGTGTGAGCTGAACCATCTGCAGCTCAATGGAACAAAGACAAAGGAGCTCATTGTGGACCTAAGGAGGGCAAAAACACCAGTGGGCGCTGTGTTCATCCAGGGGGTTCCTGTCGACACTGTTGGGGAGTACAAGTACCTGGGGGTGTGCCTCAACAACAAGTTGGAGTGAACCAGGAACACAGAGGCTGTCTATAAGAAGGGCCAAAGCCGACTCTTTTTCTTGAGGAGGCTAAGGTCCTTCAACATCTGCAGGACAATGCTGAGGATGTTCTGTAAGTCTGTTGTTGCCATTGTGATCTTCTTCGCTGTCACATGCTGGGGCAGTGGGATGAAAGTCGTGGACACCAATAGACTTGATAGACTCATCAAGAGGGGAGGAACTGGACACTCACAATCGTGGCAGAAAGCAGAATGCTGTCCAGGCTACGGTCTATCTTGGACAATGCCTCTCACCTTTTCTTTTCCACCCTGGCTCAGCGGAGGAGTACCTTCAGCAGAATACTCCTCTCACTGAGATGCACCACAGAGCGACATAGGAAATCATTCCTGCCTGTGGTCATCAAACTATACAACTCCTCCCTCTGAGAGTCAGCCATTCCCTCCCTTTCAGGAGAGGGAACTGGTCATTCACAAACTCTGCTTACCCTTACAAGCTACATCTTTGTGTATGCTATTTATTTCTATAGTGTATGCCTTGATGTATGTACATTTATGTATAGATTTTTTGTTGTTGATTTTTTTGTTTATTGTTACATAGGTTTAGATTATATATTTATATTTCTAACACTCTGCTATACGTAGAGTGTCTTTTCTTTTCTTAGTATTGTAACAAATTTCCCTCAGGGATCATTAAAGTATTTCTGTCTGTCTGTCTGTCTGCTTGAAGCCTACCAATAATCAACCTGCACCTCCTTGCTGGCATTACCCCTGCTGACGTGAGACGGGCCGAGTAGAGATGATCAAGTCCACCATTGATGAACCACATCCTTTACGGCCGTGTACCCCCGGGCCATTGGCTGAAGTCCAGGAGAAGTTTCCCAGCCATGTAGAGCCCCTAATAGTATCACAGGAAGAAACCAGACTCAAACTATGGACAAAAAGGCTTGAGGACGACCCCCCCTCCTACTGACATGGATATCCCTCCTTCTGAATCCCGTGGCCAGATGGGGCTATGAAACTGGCCAAACCAACTGTGAATGTGGAGAGGGGGCCATACAATGCAGCACTGCCTTGTCTGCCCCCTACCCAACTAGCGCAGCTCAAAGGATCTTGCATTACTCAATAAAAACGCAAAGGACTGCGTAAAGAAATGGGAAACTGTCATTTAAAAAGCGTCAAAGACACAAAAAGAAGAATACATTAAACAACTCCATGAGGCAGTTCTCGTACACTATGTACTTTTTGATGTGGTGTGTGGGAGTGGATGAGTCTTCTCTATATCAAACCACAAAGAAAACAAAACACATTTTGAGTTAAACAGATTAAGCTTTCATCTGGACTGTACTTTAAACCACCACACTCTTTGCAGCAGTTTTAATAACCTGTATGCACATGAACAATCCGAAAAGTAATACTATAAACAACAACAGTCTCGCTGAGACCAATCCTTTATGCCATACAGTGCCATACAAATTATGAAAATTATGAAAGTCCTCACAAGCCACATACAGTATTTATCTTCACTCACACACGGATATTGATTAACTTACAGCTTTAGTGTAGAGTCTACTGATGCTGTGACAGAGTCTGCAGTGGAATCTTGTCCCTTTAAGGCATCCACTAAAGAGCAGCCCTTCAATGAATCATCCTCATGAGCTTCCTAAAGGTCAAAACAAGGTATTTTGGATGGTCTCTTTACTGGTGTTGATGACAGGCACAAAGGGTCTGCATTGGACATCCCAACACCAAAGTCTTTGCAGGAGACAGTTGCCTGGACACCTGTGACCAAAATGTATTTTACTAAGGCAAGTCTATGAAACAATGCATAATGAGCGCAAAGAAGAAAGCCAGCCATTTACTAACTACATTAAGTAAATATACTGAAGGTAGCTAGTACATACCTTCACTTCTGAAGTGGGGCCGCAGAGTCTTTAAGGATAGCTGTATGCCTACAGTGTGTGTTTTCAGTTGGTCTGTCTGCCAGGCAACATCCCTTGAGAGAGGTAGCTGAATGTAAGCACTTGATATGCTGGCCTGTGTAGAGACAACAAGGTCAAATTAGTACTCAAATTATTATGTTGTATATCTTCCAGATGCAAGTTGGAAGACGTAGGAGAACATATATATACAGTACTGTACATATACAACAATATTAATTGAGATCTGTGAAATAGACACTACATAGTTTATTTGTATAAATATTTAATATTTCCTAAAAATTCTCACAATTCATCTCATTACAATTACAGCTCATCAACAAGCTCTGCAGAAACCTGCAAAAACACACTAATTTGAACACGCTGATTTGAATCAGGCGTGAGGGTGAAAAATATAAGTGAGCCTAGGCATTTAGGAGTTGACAGGCCAATTTTAAAACGCCAGAAGTACCGCGGGTACGTAGCTGGTAAATTCTAAAATACAGTTCTATTTGTTTAAAGTAGGGTGACCAGACATTCATAAAAAATGGAGATGTTCCCCGATATCCAAGCAGTTGAGAATGAGATCAGTGCCTGTAGCCCCGTTTATTTAATTGTTTTTGCCCATTCTCATCTGATCACCCTGGTTTGCAGAGATGCACAGTCAGTCATTTCAATGAGGGCATAGGCAGATATCGCGTGCGCTATAACACCAACAGCAGGATCTAAATAACAAAGAAGTGTATAACACTCATGTTACAGTAATTGAGGTGTTCACACACATACCTGATGCTATCTACCTTTACATTAGCGACAGTAACTGGGCTATTTGCTGTTAGCTGCAGAGCTATTGATACAGCCACTTTCTTGGGGTAACAAGCTAGGTAACATTATACAGGAAAGAAACAAAATGATATAGCGTTAGTTGATGTACTTGATGTTGATGTTTGTAGTTGAGCCAAGGAGAGTTGCTACCGATCCAGACTTAATTTTCAGACGTTCGGCAAGGCCAGCACTGTATTGGCCCAAGTTCAGGAAACATTTGTCGGTAAAATGTTTGGCTCACATATACAAAACTTTGGGATGTTGAGTCGGTGCAGTTCCAGAAAAAATGGGATTAATCCACTGGCTCTTCAGAGGTTCGGATGAAGGAATTACAAACAATGGTCATCTGTACCTCCAACTACAGAGCAACTGCCATGCTTCACTCGTTTGCAAAAAAGATATAACGTCACTTTAAATTACATTGTGATGTGATAGGATGAGTTATCAACATCAAATGTTGTACACATGTTCAGAGAAGTGCCATCTATGTGCACGTTTCAAGTTCCAACACTTACCTTTTAAATGTTAAATGAGACACATCCACAGATCATGTCCATGTGTCATTTTGGCCAGTGGTTATGTAGTTTTGCCAAACATTTCACTGTAGAGAGAAATCTATCCAGATGGGCATTATGTACCCAAGAAAATACGGATCCAATAGAGTATGGCAGTTAAATTGGCAGTGTTGATGAAACACTTAAAGAGTCAATTTTAACACTAAGACAGTGAACATATGGTACACTGAACATAGTGTTGATGAAGTGAGAATATTCAATTGTTAATATTGAGCTATTATTCTACACTTCCCCACCTCTTTAGGGTTTCAGTATTATTAGGTATTCACATTTGTGGTACCTATTGTTTCTTTAGGGTTTAGGTATCAACATTATTATTTTTAAATTGAAGTGCCCATATCTCCACATTGCACAGGTAAAAAGTTTATAAATTTAGCAACTAAATAGATATCTGGGAAGAGCAGGTCCCCCAAGACGGTGCGCCCATAGGGGGCGTTATAATTTGTGGCCAAATTCAAACAGTCAGCTCCGCCTCCCTGAATCCTTAAATTGCCTGAAACTTATTGTACAGGCCTCATTTTACCTGATGAACATTGTGTCCTCTTGGATACATAATATCCGTCTGGGTAGATTTCTCTGTACAGTGAAAAAATATTTTATTCTACATAACTGCTGGACCAAATGAGTCCGCTTCAGAAGAAAGGAAGAACTTGAAACATGGCATGCTTATAAATGTTACCTCTCTTAACATGTGTACAAAATATGGTTTTGATATCTCACTCTGTGACGTCATAGTGTAAATTATACTATTTTGTCTTTATATAATGCACCACTTTGCCTATAGAGGGCATAAAAGTACAAATAAACACCCGCAGCAATTAAGGTGTTTTCTGTGTGGGTGAATGTGAAGATGTTCATGTTTCTGTGTGTTTGCATATGTGCCTTTGTCTGTGAATGTGTGTGTGTGTGTGTGTGTGTGTGTGTGTGTGTGTGTGTGTGTGTGTGTGTGTGTGTGTATGTGTGTGTCATTTAAAGGGTAAAAGGGCATTTAGCAGACCCTTTTGTCCAAAGCGACCTACAATCAGTACAATTGTGGGGTTCGACATGTGGACAGTTGGAGGTGGGGGATCAAGGAGATCGAACC
>JAOYML010059125.1:0-11076 GCA_027122555.1 Urophycis chuss
TATACAAAATATTCATACATAGAGAAATATACATAAATGTACATACAACCAGGCATACACTGAGAGGTGATAGTATAAGCAAGGATGTAGCATGTCAGATTGTCAGATTATATTTTGGAAGAGACCAGTTGTGAAAGAGATGACCAGAGGCTGATGACATTGGGACTTCAAGCATACATTAAACATTTTAGTAGCTATGAGAATCTGAATGCATGGTTAGTATATTCCATTTTCTGTTATCTGTCTGTTTTGTATTTATGAGGCAGACAAGTGCAAATTATATCCATCCCGAATGCTTGGAGGTTCATCTCCAAAGGGCTGAGAAAATCTCAACCAAAAGTGTGAGCAATCCATCAGTTGTTTCCGGAGGAGATTGAGACATTTAGACAATTAGGGCATTTAGCAGATGCTTTCATCCAAATTAACTTACAGGGTACATTTGTCACAAGAAGGTGAAACATTTCATTGCTGCTAATACACTAAGAAAGTCACCAGAACAAGTTTCAATTGCATTTCAATTGCTAGGTTAACCATGGTTGGTATAGAGATGGGTATTCAGATCTTCACATGTTTGCATTTTTCAGATGTGTGCCACAGCGTTCACGTGATAGTGTGAATGAAGTGTGTTTCGACAACGCATCAGCAATAGTGGATCGCTTCAGTGTTTTGTAATATATGAGGAATGACACGCATAACGTGTGTGTATTTGGTGGTGCGTGCAGGAGGAGTTCATGGCAGGAGAGGTCGTGGAGGTGCCGTTGACGGAGAACAAACTGGAAATCGCGCAGTCGTGACGAAAGATGAAAACCCTGGCTCATAGGTTTCCGGAAACCTCCACCCGACGCTCACTGTTTACCCGAATAATGGTTCGGTCGGCAATTCCATGCACTGTCCGCACTGACGGGACTTCCGTTTATATCCTCTATTTATCATGAAGTGTCGATATTTTCCATGTCGGTTGGAAGATGTGATTACCTCGCCAGCTACTCTGAACCGACAAATGGGTTGCTTCGTGATTATGCAAAATATTTCTCCAAGTATCAGTTTTATTTATATTTTATGTGTATAACTAAATAAAAACAATTGACGCCAAGTGACCTATTGTTTTTTGTTTATTTTCTGCTTTTAAAGTTTGTGTAGCAGAGGACCCTCCGGGATATATATATCATACCATTGTATCCACGGTTTCAGCTGCAATGGAGAAACAGAACCGTTGGTCAAATTCGTTTTTTTTTTATTAGCAACATCACATTTCAAGTTTTATTTGATTTGACTTTATTTTTGTTGGTGCAATATAGGCTTTTGATAGACCCACGTTAATTGCCATGAAACATGTGGAACCAACCGTGAATAAAATTACATTTGAACATTTCGTTTTCACTGAGGTTTTCGCGGTGTACGCCTGTTGTCCCCATACCTGGGATACACGCGTGGTAGATTGATGTCAAAACCAACCCCGCTGTTCAGTCGCCTATAGGCTGTATGCGAACCATAGGGGCCATAATGGAAGATGACCAGCGCTCGCTCACGCCAGCTATGCGCGTAGACGGACAGAGCGCGGGAGCGAGCAACAAAAGGCCTCGCGGCGTCAGTATAGAAACTGGAACGGAAGGCGCGCATCATTGCCGTGTCCTTCACGTGATCTTGACAAGCGCTAGACGTCTTTTTTTCGATCGTAAAACTGAGGTCAACAAGGGGAGGAGCAGACACGGTTATTTCTTTCAGTTAGTCGAAGGCAGGGGGTCGTTACAATTGAGGCGAAGCAAAATAGCTGTCCTATATGAAAATACCATTGTCTCCTCTCCCGAACATGCGCTGAAATGAGCAAACAATAATAGGTCTGCCACCCCGAGCAAATGCCAAGGCAATGTGTTCCATTCTAAGCCATCTAGAGTGTCAATGTTACATGGAAATAGAAAATAATCAGTCACTTTGACCTAGTTTTGTTTTTTAATCCCAACGGCCCGGGCCGTCTACACGCGGATCCTAGCCTCCCCCATCTGTCCATTGATAATACATTATTGATGTCGGCGCTGCTGTTGGAAAGCTAGTTCCTCCTCCCCACCATAGGTTTATGTCTTCAACACCTGCACATGTGTGTAAACGCATTATATCCTAGTTTAACTGCAAACATTAACAGTTCATTCTCTGTGTATCTCTACTATATGCGCCTCCTACTGTGCGTCCGTGCGTGCGTGTGTATGGATGTGTGCGCGCGCGCGCCTTCGTGCATGCCCCTTCAATTTTCTCTCCCGTGGCAGCTCTGACGTCACAGCTCCTGGCAGCCAGCAGCAGGACTCTGCAGGCGGCGGTAGTAGGCGACCGAGCCACACAGTTGTAGCAGCTGCTGGGCCTCGTTTGTCAGAGACAAGGCAAAAACAAAACATCGCGGGCGATTTCCCGGGGCATTAAACCGTAGGCTAGTCCCTGCCAACTTCGTCGCCGGGGTTCGACAGTACCAGCTCTGCCTTGGCTCATCCTCTTCGCATTGGCCCGGCAGTGACCGAGGTAAGGTCCAGTGGCGAAGGTCCGACTGAGTACAAAGTTGCATCTTTCAGGATGGCGGGTGCAGTTGTCTCCGATGATGGGAATTGCAATACTTGGGAGTTCAAAGGTGTCTATTTATGAGCCAGGAGAAGAATACGTGTTACAGAAATGTTGCTCTTTAGTCCCGTAATCCGATGAACGTTCTTTGGTTATTTGTTATTGGAGCAAATGCAATCAGTGCATGCGGCTTGTCTTCTCCTTTGTCCACAGCGCCACGCAAAAGCGGTATATAAAACAAGTTTGATATGCCGCTTTTGGACAACGCTTGCCAATTTCTACGCCTGCCTACTATTTTAAACACGTTTACGTCCATTTATACGCGTATTGCTCACTTAATGGGCTCGGAAGACAAGTGGGGGCTGATAAATTGGCTTTCATTTCCCACTCATAGCGTCTCTTGTTGTGAGTTGCCGTCGCTTTGAATCCTTTTGCTTTTGACCCGTTGAACTAAGCAACACAAGACTGTAACATGATCAGGTTTATCTGGTAATTTGATATTTGTTTAATTTGACGTGTTTCCTACATGGGGGCAGGCAAAGTTCCCCTTATCTGTCCACGCGTCGTCACATCACGAACGCATGTGTGTTGAAATCATGTTGTCTCTGTAGCATATTCCGTTGAGGGCTGGTTTATGCTTGATGATTTTATCTTTCGAGTAATGTTGTAGGCCTACATGTAATGTGGCCTACCGGGAACGTAATTTTATCAGGGCTAATTGGGGTAAAATCTTCCAAAATAGCCTCCTTTTTTACCCCATGAAATATCACGTTATTCATGATGCAAAAGCGTTGATGGTGGGCACAATACTCACGACCAACTGTAGACGGCCAATACGCCTGGGTTAAATCGGGCATTTTAAATACACTTCAACACATATGGCCGAAAAAGAATATAGAGGGTCATAGATGTTATTTTTCTTTTGTGAAAACAATCAACTCACCTGGCACCAAAAACGTTGTGGCTGGATGTCACGTGTTGGCATACCCTTTCGTGGACGTCAGTTTGATACAAATGTCCTTCTCACTTTTTTGTGTTGATACAATAGGCTAAGTAACCGTCTAACGTAAAGCAAACTGGGCCATCACGTTGAAACCGCGGTCTGTATTTAGGTCAGTGCTGTAATTGTCTGTAAAGTGCCGTGCTTTTTAATTGGGAAGTAGAAATAGTGAGTGGCGTACATCTACCTGTCACAGTGAATCCCTTAAGCCTTTGACTTCAGGTGTACCGGTAAATTGTCATTGCGGACCAGCTCATATTCAAAAGGTAAAAAATACATAGACACCCATCTAGAGCTGAGAGTGCTTGCCCCCTCCCACACACTTTGTAGGCCTACACGATTACTACTGGATGAAGGTAACGGAAAAAGTAGAAAGAAGTCAGCAACACTGCTTCAGCTCCAAGTGTGCTCTTTAGCAAACAATAATAAACACAAAATATCAGTGATAAACGTTTATAATGGAAAGGATGCATTTGGATGGAATGCACAAAGCAACACCATTTTGGAAATAAGCAATAACGGTACTTCCAATATGTCTTTTCAAGTGTGTGTGTTCTTTTTTCTACTGTTCGAAATTTGTCAAAAATATAACGTCGCCTTGTGTAATGTGTACCAGCTTTGTCAGCGCACCACAGGTAGGAAGATGACATTGCCGAGGTAGCCTTTAAAGTGGACAGCGTGTCGCACCACAGTTTTCACAAAACCCAGTGGGAAACCACTTCGCTCCAAGCAGCTCCTCATTGAAGAAAGTCTAATATGTGAGCATGAAAGTTAGGCTATAAGAGCAGGTATAGCAGGTGTTCCTGGCACCCTTGGCTCATTAAACCCAGAGCCATGTGGATACCCAAGGACCCTCACTGAAAAACAAAAAGCGTGAAATGCGAGAGCGCTCAATATATTGTAAACACGATAGTAGCGAGGCAAACATTTTGGTTCCCGTTGATAACAATTTAAAAACAGCCGCTCCAGGCTGTGAGAGTGTTCCGTGTGAGCCTAACTCAAAGCTCAAAGCTTGTTGACAACAGGCTTCCAGTGGCTGGAGTGTGTTGTTGACGAGAGGTGCACAGCATTCCTAGCCAGGAGCTCAATCTTGAGGGCTCTGTTTGCCTTTTCAGATGACACAATGACAATCAGCATGCACATTAACTTCTGCTGTCAGTGTGTGTGTGCGGGGCTGGCTAATCCACCGCATTGTGTTACAAGTTATAAGTGGATATCACATATTATAACAGCTAAAACCCTCAGGTTTTAGACACAGGGTGACCCTGGCATCCAAGTGTGAATCCACATTTTCTTGAAGACAACAAAAAGGGTGAATGTCCTCCAGCTTCATATCTGCAATGATTTTCTTTAAAGAAAACAAAAATACTAACAAAAACGTTTGTTCAAATTGTAGTACACTAGAAAAACATTTTCCCAAAATAAAAGCTACTCAGATATTTTGAGAGCGTCGCACACATCCCTGCATCTCTGTGTTGCCACATGCCACTTGCCAAAGTCCTTTCCAACAGAGCGAAACCTGTAGCCACCCACACCAAGCATTGGGGCATTCAATCCATAAATGGTCCCCCGAAACAGTAGGCCAGCAGAGTTGCTCTGAATCATGCGTTAGTCATGTGCATCAACAGGGAGCTCTGCATCACTGTGGACATTTGCCGCAGCCGTCCCACACTTAACCTGTCCTTCATCATGTCCTGTGTGAAATGTGCCTGGCTGCTGTAGATCAAGCAGGCAGTAAAAGCCCTGTAACCCCCATTTGAGAACGATTTTGAAGGAAGTCTGGCTTGGCTGAAACCACCGTTTGTGGGTGAATTAATGTATGCAATGAATGTTGCATTAGGGATGATTCCCACGCATAACGAGGCAACCACATTTAATAAATATTGCATTATGAATGCTTTTACTTTAAGTTTCTTAAGGTTTCTACCTAGTTAGTATAATGGCTGACAACGGAGGACTGGAGATATGAGATATTGTAGTCTGTAGGCTACGGAGGACAAATGCATCTTCTTATCAAAGGCCTTGACAAATGCAACCATTAAATATATATAATAGTTTGTTGTTGAAAAAATGTGTGCGTAAGTAGGCCTACATGAAGGGATTTTTTTTTCTTAATCTCCTTTACCACAAAATTCGGCTGTGTGTGTGTGTGTGTGTGTGTGTGTGTGTGTGTGTGTGTGTGTGTGTGTGTGTGTGTGTGTGTGTGTGTGTGAGAGATAGAGACAGTGAGCAGCGAGCGAGAGGCAGTGAGTGTGTGTATATATATATATATAAACACTATTTTTAATTGAGATATTGTCGTTATTAGGTATTCACAGTATTTGTGGATATCGTTTTTCTAGTTATTACTGCTTCTCTCTGCCTTGAGTTTCCTTCCTTAATTTGGCGCCTTTGACTTGTGCGGTGTCACGGTCAGCCTGCCGGGGTTCCCGGCCAACATCTCTGTATCTTGAACCAGGGAGCTTCTAGATACCTTTCCCACTCCCCACCGTCCCTGCATTCCAGTGCACTCCTTTCCCCTCGAAGCATGTTGCAATGCTATTAATATCCACACGCAGGCTAGACCTCGCGCACACTTTGAGCACCGGTTTTACTGCCAAAACGTGCACATGCCAGTTATGAGACGTAGCGGACAGGGCACGCGTTTCAGTTTCGTCCTGATAGTGAGGTTGAATGGTTTTATTTTAGCTACTACTGTTGTGCTCCACTTTTCTTGTCTGTGGACTAGGCCCAAATATTCCTGCGAGTGTTTACAATATGCACAGTGTGTTTTGGACAGTTTCCCCCTGCAGAGTGGTTATCCATTTCCTGACGTCTTCTTGGTGTTTTGATAAAATCCAGTGCTGTTGCATTCCCCAGTCCCTTTCGGTAATGTGTTTGGCAGCTCAGTATTTGGAGTAAGTTATCAAGCTGACCCTGATGAACGCGGGGCCATGCTGTGGTGGAATACACAGTACCGTGGGTCTTGATGCCCTCATTATAATTCATCCTCAAGGCACGGGTACAATAATGGCAACACGGTTAACGATATTGACAGGAAGGTTTCCCTATTGATAAGTGTTTGCAGTGTGATACAGATTGCAGCGTGATACAGTCTTTGTGGTGCATGGCTTGAGCCGTGGCTAATGCTTCCACACCCTGTATCGTTTCCAAATATTTTAAACCTTTGACATAGCCATGGATTCATGAGAGAGAAGGAAGGGGAAAGGCCACAAGAGGTCACTGACCCCGGTCCTGGCTGTGTATCGCTGAATTCCCAGTGGGAAAGCATGCGGCATGTGACACACCAGCAAGCATATGGCGCAGTTGTTAGCGCTTGCGCGGCATATCGATTTTTCTTGCACAAAAGGTATGGGTTTCCATTAAGCTGTCAGCCGCCATGCAGCGGGCTGTCCAGTGGCCTAGTTAGTGAAGAGAGAGAGAGAGAGAGGACCATCCCATGGGACGGGGGAGTGGGAAACATCTAGATGCTGTTCTGACCTTTCACCTCACTTCCTTCCTGCGTTGGGGAATCAGGGAGCGTGGTTGGCCACTGGGTCTTTTCCAATCCTTTTTGTTTTGCAAATGAATAAATCCAATAAATAAATCAGTGGCTTGGCCAATGTGCCAAGTGCACCCCCCCCCCTCCTTTTAATTGAGGGAGCTGCTCTGTGGAGCCGGTTGGACAGGGGTCATTTGGATCGGATCTCAGTCAATAGTAGTAAGACTTTATGTGACCTTGTGTGCATTGCAGGGCTACAGTATACTATATACTGTACCTCAGCTTGCTCTGAGGTATACAGTCCTTGTGTGTATTTCTTGGTTGTATTTTTTTTCTTCATTCAGTCTGGTAATTAAATAAACATGAAGGGAACAGGTTGCTGTATTTTTTGTTTCATGTTTTTGGCGAACAGTCACCCACACTAGCACTGGTGTGATTTATCTTAGCACTCGCCCTGCTGTTCAAATTCATCAAAACTTTGCACAATGTTCAAACCCGCCCATTTAAGATGATGATATAGCCCCACTCTCAGACCACGGAAGACTTCGGAAAATTTCGCGCTTTGCTGAAGCTCTGCGATAACCAAGCCGGACTCTGGCCTTCAGGGGCCCGAGTCCGGACCCAGGAGTGCGTACCGAACCATGCACCGTAGACCTCGTACCGAACGGCTCAGTGTGAATACACAAACCATTTCTAAACAAACTACTGAAAATATAACTATAAACGTAAATGTATATAGGTGAATGTATGTGGAATATGAAGTAGGAGGGGCAGTAGCTCAGTGGGTAGAGCAGGTGAACAGAGCGGGTCGTCCACTAACCGTAGGGTCGCCGGTTCGATCCCCTTGATCCCCCCTCCTCCAAATGTCCACATGTCGAACCCCACACATGCTGATTGTAAGTCGCTTTGGGACAAAAGTGTCTGCTAAATGCCCTTAATGTAAATGTAAGTAGGAGTAGTAGGAGCAGTATGAGAGTCCAGGGGGCGGCATGGAGAGTGCAAGACCCATGTTAGCCGTGTTAGCCATGCTTTCCTTTTAGCCCTGTTTCTTTAATGTATTCGGTAGAGCCATAAATGTCTTTGGCACTGCTATATATACCCCAGGGCCACTTGCTGATGCTGCTTGTGCCTCACCAGGTAGATGATATCTCCCACATTTCCACGACGTTAAGTGTAGAACTAACGTTGACGGAATGGTTAATTACGGTGAAAGCCTTTTAGCTCAGGCTGCTGAAACAAAGTGATTGTGATACTTGTACTTGGATGTAATAACCATTTGAGAGGTGTTGTGTGGGTCCAACACGGTTTAATGGCCACGTTAATAATGATAACCGGCTATGGGTAGATGGAAGCTCTCCAGAATGCAAATCTCCCTTATGGTTCTGATCCTGAATGCTTTCCATGCTGGCCGATGCCCTTTCCCCAGAACCCATAAACATGCTTAGCTCGATTGGGCCCATACAACCATGGGGCTCACCATGGGCTCGCACTCCTAAAATAATGTAATAAAAATAAGTCATTTTTCGACAACAATGATTTGCCTGCCCAAATCATCTCCTCATGATGCTGGCCACCTCTGGTAAAATCACCTTCATCCTCAGTTGAACAGATCATGTGATTATACGCCTGTAGTATAATGGCTCAATGGATGGATCAATCAATGTGTGGTTCAATTTTTGTAGTGTTTTCTAAAAAAAACTTTTAAAAAAACTGACAAAATATGATATGAAGAAGCGCATGCCCACAGAGTAATGATGAAAACACAGCTCTTTGACTGAGAAAACCTGTGCTTGTAAGAAAAACTATAAAATGATTATGCACAGTGTACTCCCACAATGGCCCTTCATCATCCTCAGGGATTCAGTGGCAGAGCTGGGGCCCATTATGCCTGACCTGATCACTGTAGCGTGTGGCTAACTGGGCAGAAAATGACTTTTCTCCCAAATAAATGAACGCGAACACTGAGCTGTGTAGTATAAACAACCCACAACACAATGGAAAAGTTTGAAAGTGCACAGCGAGTTTGCCAAGCTTTGATTGCCAACAGTGGTTGTTTTTTAAAGCTGGAAAAAATATAATATTCTATTTTTTGACCAGAGAGAATATAATCAATATTTCTACCCTGTTCATGTTCCTCTGGCCAGGGTGACTCATCGAATAGTGATTGAACATTGATTCATCTCCAACAATGATCCATAATTCAGTACCCTGCTATACTGACGGAATCCCACGCACGTTTTCTGTCCAGTCTACAGTTTAGTGCTGAATTCCCTCGGCTGTCCTCCAGACGACTCAATCAATGCAAAAGCATCAAAGACCCGCAATTTTGGTCTGTTCTTGAAAGCGTTATTCCGCGTGATTCTGCTTTCGTATTTTCGTTTAAAGGTTCCATTCCCCAGCGCTGGGAGTCCTCGGTTTTAGGTGGTGGCAGTTTTCCCCAAACCGAGCCGGAGTTGTGTTTTGGATCTCGCCAGAGTGACCTTCAAGTGCCTCTTTGAATCTGTAATATCCGAGAGTCTGTGACACTGGGCCATTGTTTTAAGAGTAACGTTACTTTGTGTCGGACTTTGGGAGAGAACATTAAAGTTTTTTTTTCAGTGGTCCTGTCTGCTTTCTCCTTCTCCTTTTCTCCTTGGGGAAGAGAAGTGAATGCAGTGAGGTATACCGAGATAAACTTTCACGTAGCTTTATACTTTTATTCTGGGGGTCCAATCAACACAGTTTCCCAGTGTCAGGACAAGGCTCTTCCAGAGTGCATGTTGGAACCAACGACCGCAAGGGTCTTCTGTCCAAAACGCCAAACATATCGGTCACCATTATCTTCATATCGGATCTTGAAGTTTGACAAATGCCATAGCAGAATTTCTGAGGGGAGGCGGGACAGCGGCTGGCCGGAAACCAGAACTAGAGGGCGGAGCTACGTGCGGTTTCCTGTTTTGTTAGGGATGTGTTCCATTGAAGATAAACTCAGTCAAGGAGACAATGGAGGTTTCCAAAGAAAATTTTAATGAACTTGTTTCTGTGGGCGGTCTACCACATTGGTTTGATTTTAAACCGTTGCAGACACTTTGCCTAAGGACATTGCTGTACGGACAGGATGTTTTGGATTAGTTTAGTTGAGTTCAGCTGACCAGCGTCGGCCAAGTTTGCATTTGTGGTTGGGATACGGACCACTGGCACGACATTGGCTTACGTGATCAGTCCAAATCTGAGATGAATGGTCAGCCATGTCTCATTTGTTTGTGGTTTCACCAGTCGGGTTGTTTCCAGTAGGGACTCATTCCATGTAACGCGCCTCTACAGATCCCCACCTCAAAGCAACATGATTGGTCAAAACACAGAAAAATTGAAAGAAACACGAAACACCCCATTCACTCAGATCTGAGCTCGCCTGCCATCGGACTTCAGACGTTAATATATCTGAAGGATTTGTACGCCTGTGATTGTAACTGTAGTTTAACAGCAAACAAAAATGCCGCCAGCACTAGTAAACTGTCTAAAGGTTTTGTGAACAATACCGTGCAGACCGGCCACTTTAGAAATACACGTATCAAAACCCCCCCTCTGAATGCTTCATCCACTCGTTTAGTTTCTCTTTGGTGGAATACATCTTGGAGGAAACAGTACAGAAGGCCCGAGTCCGCCCCGAACAGGATTTGGTTTACGGCACTGTGCCTCTGTGCCTAGACATGTACCAGCTAACTCAGGTATCCAGATTTCTGGAACAGCTCCCTGGTGTCTTGATGAAATAAATAAAGACAGTCAAAGTCAAAAAATACACAGAAATGCTGAGAGAAGAAACACACACACACACACACACACACACACACACACACACACACACACACACACACAGTATCGCTACTCACCCACACATGCAGACAAACCCAGGTAAATTCACCATAACACTACCCATGCACACAAACTACAATACACACACACACACACACACACACACAGTATCGCTACTCACGCACACATGCAGACAAACCCAGGTAAATTCACCATAACACTACCCATGCACACAAACTACAATACACACACACACACA
>JAOYML010060111.1:0-11049 GCA_027122555.1 Urophycis chuss
TACTCCTCTCCCCCACCACCATGCACAGCCACTTTAAAGAACCATCTCGAAGAACTATTTTTAAAATAATCTGTATCATACAGTCCATACTGTTATATACTCATACTGTTATATACTGTCTATGCTGTTCATACTTTTTGCACATATTCTTTTTTTTTTGGTGTAATTTATATTCTTAGTTATACCTATTTTTGATATTTATTTTGCATATGTGTATAACTGTCCTGCACCAGGGATTGAGGGAAACGGCATTTCGGTTTTTGTGTACGGCCTGTACATTCATGAAAACTGACAATAAAGTTGTCATTCGTCTAATCTATTTTACATCTTGCCTGCGTTACCTTTTTGAATAATTATCACACAAGCCATCACAAGCCCTGGACAGAGGAATACAAACCAGAATGGGATTCATTCATTCGTGTCTTTTCCTCCGTGTAACATCAGGACGTCTTGGAGCTCATGGAGAAGAGGGTCAAGTCGCGGTTCTCCCACCGGCAGATCCACCTGCTCGGAAGCCAAAGCTTTAGCCAGTACCTGGAGGGCGTCCAGGCTCTGCTCCAGGTGCCTGACCAAAGCATCCCTAACGTGAAGTTCTGCCGCAGCTGGAACGCCAGCGTCAAGGTGACCGCCCACACTTTTGTTATTTACACCCTCGGTCATGTGGCAGAGAGACTTCAGCCCTCCTTTTACCATCAGACTCGAGGCGTTGTGGGAGGATGGACGAGTTTGACCTGTTTGCAGGATGCAATTGTAGAGCTTATACAAAAAAATGCATGTGTTAATGTGCATGGGGAAATGCATTAAACAGAGGTGTGAGATCCTCACAACATGCCGAAGTGGACGGTTCTGTATGGTGTAGTTTTTTTGTAAGAAGGTAAAAGTGTTGCTGTTTGGTGTGCGGTCACCCATGAATGTGTAATCTTCCTTCCACGGCAGTATTCTCAAGCGAGTAAATCTCACCTTGAACGCCTCCTTTTGATTTGTAGGATTTGTGTAAGGACAAGTCCGTGGGCGAGGTTCTCCAGCGACACTTCAACTCTACCAACGACTATCAGTCCCTGCACCGGCTCCTGGTACGAAGGCACCGCCTGGTGCACGTTTTCACTTGCAATTCAGCATGTGGCAGTCACTTCCAGGCTGGAATGGTATAAAGGAGCCGTGCGTTGATAGAGGCAACACATTAAGGCAGCTGCTGGGGTAGTGGGGATGTGGTGTTTCAAATGATGTACAACTTTCACCAACAGCAGTCACAACAACAGCAAGTAAATGTAGTTTTGTGATTGGTGGACATTTTACGACAATTTTGTAAATTTTAGTTTTTATACCTTGACCCCTTGCCCACTAGCCCATTAAGTTCTACCTGTCTGTCTGTATGTCTTTACCTCTATGTAACTCTCTCTGTCTCTTTCCTCTCCTAATGTACAGTATCTTCGTCTCTCAATTCTTGGTATTGAAGAAAAAACATTTCCACATTGCAAAATCATAACACACACCGGATAATAAAATCAATAACATGGAATAATGAACTATCAAATCACTCCGTCAACATATTAATTACTCGTGCACAAGCACACACCTAAACACTTTTCTTTCTTTTATTGAGTTGTATTTCTGCTCACAGTGGGTAGGGCGGGTGGACAGAGCGGGTCGTCCACTAACCGTAGGGTCGGCGGTTCAAACCCCTTGATCCCCCTCCTCCTCCGACTGTCCACATGTCAAACTCTCACAAATGTACTGATTGTAAGTCGCTCTGGACAAAAGCGTCTGCTAAATGCCCACTTTGCTGCTTGACTCTCCCTCTAGATGGTGAGCCTGAGTCGAGTGAACGCAAACAACCCCACCATCAGGCCAGCGGACCTCCTGGATGCCAGCAGACTGTCCTCGGCCGACTCCATGACAAACCTGCTCCACGGTAACCAATGACACAGAGAGACGCGTTCACGATAGCGGTGTGGATGGAAGTGTGACAAGAAGTGCACGCCCACCAAGGGTGTGTGCTCAAATACCAGAAAATATTAGTCTTTTCACCAGTTTGCCCCTGCATACATGAGTGTGTGTTTTATTTGTGTGGGTGGAAGGCAAATGCATTGTTTGCCTTGTTGTTGTTGTTTTTGTTGATGATGACAATAATTGACGCTCCTCTGGCCGCATCACCTGCCACCAGGCCTCTCCATTCTGGAGCTGTGTTTGGTCATCGCAATGAAGCACCTGGTAGACACCTATGACGGAGAACCCTTCAACCTCCAGATGGTGTACAATGGTACGTAGCCTCACGTCAACAGAACTGTGTGTGTGTGTGCGTATGGGAGAACTTCAGTCAAACATTATTGTATGAGGGAAGAACTGGGGTCACCAACCCAAGATAATTTCTCAGCATTTGGATCGAGTCGTTTCAGATATGAAGAGCTGATTCTGACGGGTGTTTGATGTACTTATTTATTTTTTCCCCTCAGAGTTTAGGAGTTTTGTGCAAAGGAAGGCGCATTCCATGTACAACTATAACCAGCCAGTAGTCATGAAGGTCGGTGCATAAGAAAACCTTTCAAATAACGGTCATAACACTTTCAAATTACTTCTGATTGAACGTTCCAAAAAGGGTTTATGCTTCAATGCCCGTGCCGCCTGAACTGACCCTTGACCCCTTGACCCCTGACCCCTGACCCAGGCCCTCGAGCACCTGCTGCAGTTGGAGGTGATCCGGCTGTTGGATAAGCCGGTGGCGCGGGCCCAGGGCTACTTCCAGCTGGTGAGGCTCATGGTGGACCACAGCCAGATCATGGAGGCCCTGCAGAAGTACCCCCAGTGCCCCACCGACATCAAGCAGTGGGCCTCCTCCACCTTCGGCTAGGCCATTCCACGAGGCCGGACCTCGAGGCGAGTTCCTCCTCGGCCGGTGTGTTGCTTTGCGCAGACAACCGCTGGTCAAAGGTGAATGGCTGTACATCCGCGCAGAACATTTCTGCAAGTAAAGTTGGGGAAGAAGAGGTGAGATGAGGCTGATGATGATGGCCGATGAAGGCCGTTGGACCATACCTGACGTTAACGTCGGGCCATGAAATACTTTCTGCAGCGTGCCTTGTTTTATGAAAGAAGAAAACGCAAAAGCACACTGACTGTTTTCTCCAATAAATCCAATAAATGTGCCGGGAATGTTTGCTTTCTAGTGTAGAGCTTGTGACCATTGCAGACCATGACCACATCGTAGACTACATTTGATAATAAACTAAATTTGAAACATGAAACTGTGTGTCTTCCGGAATATGCCGGCTAGTGAGCGACTCGATGATAGTTGGTAGATTGTAATGCTACTGATAGCAGACCATGCCTGCAAAAAGATGAGTAGGAATCCATGTTAAACATTGTCAGATTTGTCATTTTGTCAAATACTATTTCACTAATAACAAAGGTGTGTTTTCATAAAATCAAAATCTTTTCACCCTGCATTTTGCCCCTGCATACATGGGCATGTGTTTTATTTGTCTGGGGGGGGGGAGGCAAATGCATTGTTTGCCTTGTTGTTGTTGTTTTGTGTCTGATTGGGGACCAAAGGGTCTAAATGTAAAGCACAAGGCTGTGAGAGGGTAGATGTGATGTAATGTTCTTAAAAAGTCTTTTCGTCGAAGACATTGAAACATTCCACTTAGTTTCTACAATTCTATCAAGTCCACCTCTGAGAGGGCCCAGGGCCTCAAAAAGAATCACCAAGGCTGTCCTTTGGAGAGGAAAGTTGGTGGAAGTTGGCTGCCGAGGCTTTGTGGAAAAGTCCGCTTTTGCACTCGAGTTGGGCATTCGCGGAAGGCGCTTGAAACTGGCGATAAAGAACAGCGCAAGCGAGTGGCTATGGCTAAGGAGGAAGCTTGGTAGTTGGGGTTCCTGTTAAGGATAAGGTTAAGCTAGGTTGATGGAGGTTACATGATGAGGGTGTGGTGGTAAAAACACCGAATCCCGTCAGAAGGGATGCACTGTCTGGCACGGGAGACGACAAGTGAGCGCTGAATGAAATCAACCGAGGTGTTAGGTTAAACCAAAACATACATTTTTTTTTTTTTAATAATAAGTTGTCGACAAGTTAACAGGCACAGTTCAACAGAGAGCAATACACTTGATACAGCTTTCGCAGAAGTGCATGCCAAGTATTGTTGGCCGGCGCCTTTTAGAGGGTAAGGTAAACAACTCTGAAGGTACAGATGATCCAGAGACAGGGACATTGAAATACATGAGATGAACGGAGACAGACGCCACCACTTTCCCATATGGGGACATTGAAAATTTAAATGCTTACGATTTCAGATAAGACAGAGAGTCTCTACTCGTTTCCCAAAGCCTTGAGATCTTCGGTGTCCCAAAAAGACAGGGAGTGTTGGTTAAACGTGAGGCCACCACTCAGGCTGTACCCAGGTATTCACACAAGGTAAACATAAGACCAAGCACTTCCACGTTTTCCCTATTTAAATACGTGTGATTATGTGAGTAATTACACGACCAAAGTATGGTTACACAAAATGAAACATGGCAATTTTCTAAGTGGATAAAAAGGATATACTGTATATACTGTACTATACTGTATGGCGGAATAACACCTGGAAAACGTGGAAGTGCTTGTCGCTTCTAACTTCACCCCCGTTTGGATCCTATGGAATATACTGGGCCAAGTTACATGCTATCGAAGTAGCGCTACGCGCCAGAGCGATTGAGTGCACGCACGAAGGAGAGAGAGGTATGTAACAACTCGTCTAAGATCAGGAAAGAACATAGTTCAGTATGGAAAATCTGTGGGGGTTTCCTTTAACACTTGTGAAATGGAATTCTTGCCACAAAAAGTCAAAATCCTGATTTAAATTAACGGTGTTCCAAAAAATTGTAAATTCCTCCTGATTTAACCTAACAGTGAACAATCTCAAAACATCAATGGTGGGATGTCAAACCTGGCTTAAGTGTAAAATCTTCCTGATTTAACCTAACAGTGAACAATCCCAAGACATTAACGGTGAGATGCTAAACCTGGCTGAAATGTAAAATCCTCCTCAAATGGGGTTCACATTGAGCTCAGTCAGTCAGTCAGTCAGCCATGTCTCAAGTTAGTCAGTCAGTCAAGTCTCAAGTTGGACGTCAGTCAAGAGTCAAGTCAGTCAGTCAGTCAGTCAGTCAGTTAAGTCTCAAGTTAGTCAAGTGTCAAGTTAGTCGTCAGTCATGTCTCAAGTTAGTCAAGTGTCAAGTCAGTCAGTCAAGTCTCAAGTTAGTCAGTCAGCTCTCAAATTAGTCACACCACATATGTATGTCAGCTGCAAAAGTAAACATTAAATCTACTGAATAATGCTACTTTACTTGCTACTCTTATGATGCAACTAAGCTGTATTGTATATCTGGTCATAGAGCTTTTTGACCTTGGTGGTCATGCTTTTCGGGTCCAGCTCCATGAGGACTTTCTGGATATATTCAAATGTCCACTTAAATGACTTTGGATATTCCATATTGAGAACATAAAGGAGCCCCAGGAGAATGGCGACAGCATTTGCGACAGACGGCAACTCTTTCACAACCTCATGTCCCTTAAGTATAATGCTAATGTCTTTGGGTAGAGCTTGTGCATCTCTGATGATGTAGATTGCCATGGTTTCCCTCTGAAGAATGTGTTCAGCTTCTTCCTTCTCCGACACCTGGAAGAGAACAGAACGAACAGCAAAGAACATACAGTGCATTCGTAAAGTATTCAGACCCCTTCACCCCCCCCCCCATAGGCCTATAGATTTGATTTTAAATTGATTAAATATATATATGTTTTATCATCAATCTAAACAATACCCCATAATGATGAAGCAACCCATTTTTTTTTTAAACTCTTGTGCCGTCTTCGGATCAAGGAAGGAGAAAGGTGGGAGGATGGGAGGAAAGAAGGAAGGAAGAAAAGAAGGAATGAAGGGAGAAAAGAAGGAAAGAAGGTAGAAGAAAAGGAAGGAAGGGAGGAATGGAGGTAGGAAGAAAAAATTAGGAGAAGGAAAGGAGGAAGGAAGGGAGAAAAGAAGGAAGGACACAAGGGTTAATATTTACAACTGAAATATCTGATTTAGATAACTATTCTTACCCTTGACAGGACAAGACAAAATAAGCTAAACGGTTGTAAGTTATCAAGGGCCTGAGGTATCAAATGCACCTTAAAGCACAGGGTTCCCACCAAACATTGACTTTTCCCTGACTTTCACTGAAAGTCTTCACTGGGCGCTGAAAAATCAAATAACCATAACAACCACTCATGCAATATGGGAAACACATGAAATAACCCGATAAAGAAAAATACTGCACAGAAAATATTACATTTTGTTAAATGGCAACTACAATGTCAACATGCTACTAATCAGACCCTCGCTTGTGTTGTATGAGCAAATGTACATCGCTTTGGATAAAAGCATCTGCTAAATGACATTGTAACAAACTAATTCCCTGATTTTCCATGACTTGGCCCAAAAAGTGATCAAATTCCCTGACTTTCCACATGGAATATACTTTTAAAACTTTCATGATATTCCAAAAATTCCATGATCCGTGGGAACCCGGACGATGATGCAGTAGATGTGGATGTGGATCACTTTGAGTTTCTCTTGACTAATGTATCAGATTTGATGAGTTTGAATAGAATGTACCCTGATTGTTGAATATACAGTGCATTCGTAAACACTCATATCAAGTGGACAGTATTAGCTAGCATTACAACACCTGTACAGTACAGTAATCTTGCCTTACCAGGAATTCTCGGATCAGACCATCCACTGATTCTTTCATGTTGACGATGAGATATTTGAGAGCGATCTCCCTCTTTGTACCGATATCAGTATCCTGCATGAAGACAGTGACAGTGATTAATAATAATACTTCACACCATCCATTCAATCAGTGTGACTTGATTGAGAGCTAGTGTGTGTGGTAGGCTTGTGCCAATCAAATCGTATATCAGGGTCATTCCGTATCAAATCATATAAGGTTAAGATAAGATAAGATAAGATATTCCTTTATTAATCCCCCTTAGGTGAAATTCACATTGACCAGCAGTACAAGGGGATAGAGGAGTGCAATGAAAAACCTGAGTGTAAACAGTAAACAATAAATAGATTACCTAAATTAAGATAAAATTATATGCGAGCTCTTAGAATGAAAAAAATGAAAACCTATACACATACATAGTAATCATCCCATTGAGATGAACAGTACAATTGGTAACTAAGTCTGACTGAGGTGTAGATATAAAAATAAAAATAGATGTGCAGATATAAATTGTGCAAAGTAGATGTGCACATGGGCAAAATGTGCAAATGTACAGGATTGTTCAGGTAATGTAAGAAAGGCATGTGAGAAGACATAAAATAACAATGGCGTAGGAAAACAGTCATGAGGTGTGGGGTGTGGTGTGTAAGCGGCAGGACCATCTAAGATTTTGTTCCAACCTGTAAAATATTTTTGATCAAATCCTGTTTCACATTTTTTCAGCCCTTGAAAACAAAGAATTGATTTTAAAATGTTGCTTATTGTTTTTAAAGCTATGAGCGGCTTAGCTCCCTCCTACATTGTTGACATGCTTACTGAATACATACCAGACAGGCCGCTGGGATCATCAAGTAAAGGTCTCCTCACTATACCCATAAATCACTCTAAATCAACTGGTTACCTTTAGTCATTATGGTCCTTTATGGAATTCATTTCCACATGAACTCAGATCTGCTGCAACAGTATCTTCTTTTAAAAGCTTACTAAACATAACTAAAAAACATCTTTTTTCGCAAGCTTTTAGTTAACAGGTAAAACCTTCATCATAGTATTATTGTATCCCCTTCAAATAATTGTAATAATAATATAAATAATAATAATAATAATACCTTCTTATCCTAGTGTCTTTATTGTAGTACCTTCTTATTAAAATGACCCTCCAGAAAACGTCTATTTCTTGACTCCAATCAATATTTCAGAAACTGGGACACACATAAGTAGATATAATACGGGAGAACCCACCTTATTTCTAAAGGTTAAACAATGCTTTTAACTATGAGTCACAAAAAACATCTGTACATACCTTTTTTACAAGTGGCAGGAGCTTTGTCTTCTCCAGAATTAGTCCACCCCTCGTTCTGACCACCTGAATCAGTTCCGTGCTCTTCTCGTCAAGTCGCCTCATGAACCTTGCTTCAAGAGGTATTGTGGTCACTCTGTGGAACTCTGCATTTATCTAGGGAATATACATTTATACAGTATAGACAGAGATGGATAGATGACATGTGCCTCTGGCAAAAGCATGTGATTTAGCTTTACATACATTTGATTGCCTTTTATATTTTGATCCATGTTATGAATAAAGCTAGTGTACCTCTTGGACTTTGAAGAGTGCTGGCCATCTCTCAATAATATCCTCCAATGATGTTTTCTTGTTGACAATTTCTTGCCTCCGAAATGCGAACGTATGAGCCATCTTCTCTCTTATTGTTTCGCCATTGTTCCCTTCCTTTATTTCAGTCAAAATGGCTATTCTCTCTAGCTCCATGGACACAGGGGTCTCGCCATGAGGCAGAGCTGGGTAATGGTTAGACTCGGCTCTCCTGGGTTTTTTAATGTTCTTTGCTGGGTGGGCGTCGGTGGGGGATTTTCTTTTGAGAGAATTCACAGTCAGCTCGTCATGCGATGAACTCTGACTTTTTAGGTATGTGCGATAGTTATACATCTTTATCTTTAGCTTCTGTTTCCATCCGTGACTGTCGCTGATGAACCCTGGTTGTTTCAGACAGGGGTGTGTCTGTGTGAGCGCCTGTGCCACTTCACCCAAGTCTGAATCAGTAGGGTAGGGTTTGTACGAATAGATTTTGTCAGCGAGTCTTCCAAGTATGTCGGAAATCCTTCTACAGTTGAGAATCAGTCTAGTCTGGGATTTTTGATACTCTGCATTTCCAGCCATAAGTTCAGATTCTGTTGAAAGTGAGAAAGTAGGGATGATGAACACCTTGGGCCACTGCTCCTTTCTGAAGGTGTCCAATTGTTGGCTTACAGGTAATGTATCATCTGAGCATGCAAATGAAGAGTTTGCCTCATTTTGGCTGTAAACATTGGCCTTATCCAGAGAGAGGTCAACTGGCTCTTCCAAGAATGTCACAGGGGGGGGTTGAATAACCTTCAAAGTGTCAAGATCCTTGAGTTCTGAAGTTTTAGTTAAGTTAAACCAACTGTCAAAGTCAGCATCGCAGTACTGAAGCCGTATTTCGTTGGTTAGACCAGAAATATTCTTTATTTCTTCGATGACTTCGTCAACGGAGTCAGGAATGCCATACGGAAGCTCCAGCTCGATGCAATTGTCCTCTTCTAAAATCACAGTGAGCCGTGTGACACTCGCCATGTCTAGAGATCCTGTGAGTGGGAGGGAAAGAGAGGGAGAGATACCTTAGGTGCCCATTAACCCCATGCCAGATTTTTTGACAAATTAAAGAATACAAACAAACAAAGAAATAGGTATAACTAAATTATTTATACTTATAATTACGAGATTAGGCTTTTATTTCAACTAAAACTTTTGTTTTTTACACGATGTGCCAAGGGGGTTGCATACCTCAAAATCAACTATACAATTAAGTAAAGTGCACTCATTTGAGAAAATAGTGTTTTCTTTAAAAACTGCACCATCCCAAAGACTGTACACCTGCTTCTCACTTGACACTGATTGAAGTTTCTCATTCAAATTAACTGCACTGCTTAGGATAGTCTCACAGTTCAAAACCTGCTGCAACGTTTTTAGTACAGGAATATATTGAAAAGACCTTCTGTTCTTTTGGTTGGGGATTGCTGAGAAGAGTGGTTTGTAGAAAGATGCTTCAGTACGCAATTTCCCTCAGGGATCAATAAAGTATGTCTGTCTGTCTGTCATTAAAGCATTCCATATTTTACATGAAAATGGGCAGTTTTCATATAGGCAGAGATACTTTAATGCAAACAATGTACTGTTGGAGCCCTGTGTGGACACCCCTATGGAGATGTGCGTGCGTGTGTTAAGGCTGAAGTTACCTAACTATCTGTTTAATCCATGTTCGTAGTACAACCCTCTGGTAACGGTAGCAATGTTTCTCATACATAGGCTTTACCTGGGCACTTGTCTGAGTTAACAAATGGAAACAATGACGAAGATGACGAAAATAAAAAAAACTACAAATATAAAAGTAATAGACTAATAAAACTAATTTTACTTCAGACTATACAAAGGTTTATCCCTGTATAATTTCACTTAGAAATAATGATAGTCTGGCACGCTGCACTGTTTGCAACAGTGACTTCAACGTTTTCCTATGGTGGTTTAAATAATTGCAAAAGGCATGTTGAGGTGATTTTAAAAACGCGTATTAAATGTGTTTTTGTAACCTGTACTGACTGGCTCCCTGAAATTAGTTTTTGCAACTTGGGAACCGAGGACGACGAAGATGCTCGTCATTGACAATAGATGCACCACTGCGAGTTTCGGCACTGTTCTCATGCTTTTCCTGACAATACCAGTGACCGTGGCATCTCATCCCAAGTCTGACTCCCGCAAATTAACAGCGTCTGCCTGATGCAAGCAAATCATGCATAATCTCCCGGAAATCCCACCAAGACAGCGAGAAAGAGAACGCGCGAGCAAGAGGGCACTTAAATACGCGCAGCGTGTGACGGAGTGTGCTGCCCGCGTTGTGAGAGGAGCTCTGTGTGTGATCGGCCACTCTTATACTGACAGCTGACCAATCGAGTCGCGGTTTAAGCATTCGACACCGTCATGGCAAATGCAGAGCGCCATAAAAGCGAAAATATAAAACTAATTTTACTTCAGACTATACAAAGGTTTATCCCTGTATAATTTCACTTAAATAATGATAGTCTGGCGCGCTGCGCTGTTTGCAACGGTGACTTCAACATTTCCTATGATGGCTTAAATGATTGCAAAAGGCATGTTGAGGTGATTTTAAAAACGCGTATTAAATGTGTTTTTTGTAACCTGACTAGGCCTATAACAGAGTTAAGATTATAAGGTAAAGTATAGGGGGGCGGGGGCGGGGC
>JAOYML010064437.1:6847-19127 GCA_027122555.1 Urophycis chuss
CTCATCACTGACCTCCCATTTGATACACTATTGTGCACAAGGGTTAAATAGTGGAACTGCATCAGGTTCTGGGACACGTTGTCCACCACCACGGTGCATTTCATACTCGACACTCTACACTACACAACACTGCTACACAAACACCCCGACTGAAAAGCTGTTTGTCCGTTGTGGGCTACTGTAGAACCATGGCGAAGCAACATGGCGGCCTCCGTGGAAGAGTACCACCTCCCCACGTAGATATAAAGGGCTCATTCTGAGGGAACAGTTAGGGTTCGATTTATGTTTTATTTTTGTGTTATATTTACTTCAATTTAAGCCAAGTCAGTTCTGATGGATGCCACTAACTGCACCTTTAACCATATCTAGCCTAATACCTGAACTAACAATTTCTAACCTAACCCCTACGATAACCATCCCTAACCTAAACATAACCATTTAAACTGCGGTCCTGAAAGCCTCTGGTACTGCACAATCTGCACCATACTGAACCATCTCTAACCTAACGTCTCAAACCTAACACCTAAATTATCCATCTCTAACCTTACTCCTAAACTAACCATCTCTAACCTAACACCTAAACTAACCATCTATAACCTAACACCTCAACTAACCATCTCAAACTTACCTTCTCACCAAAACTAACCAGCTAATCTGCGGCCCTGAAAGGATCCGGTACTGCAGGACCACACTGATGGACCAGAGACGTCCTTTTAGGGACTGGATGTGGCCGCTAGAGGGAAGCACATGCTGCGTGTTTATGTATTTTGGGATATGTTGTGTGTGTGTAAATTATTTACTATAGCATAATACAGGACGGTTCCTTGTTACATATTTGAAACTAAAACAAGGCTGAAGCTAGATACAAAAAGAATTCCATCTTTCTTGTTTTAACAAAGCATTGGAAACGCTCAGGGGCCAAGCTGTTCTTCACAGAACTACAGAAACGTACAGCAGACTACAGAAAACGTAATGACGTAGGACGTATTATTGACACCCGTTGTGCTGCTGGGGCAGCGTCGTAGCTAACGACGTTATTCAGATTTTAGATAGATACTTTCTAACTTTGTATCGACTTCATAACACCCGGTGGTCATATGAGAAGATGTCGGTAGTCTGGTGAGTAAAGACATGCGATGTAAAAAGAGTTAGTTTCAGTAGGCATTATGTAGCCTTCGTTAGACATAGCTTTAGTTAGCATTATGTGGCTGTCATTAGAGTTAGTTTGAGTTGGCATCTTCCAGCCTTGTAGCGCACCGTGTAGTCAGCACCTTAAACCATCCAGTAAGAACCAGGATAAAAGATGCCCTATGTCAGGGTGAACCGTAACCTATATCAGGATAAATACTATACTAGGATAAACATCCCATATCGGGACAAAACATAACCAACATCAGGATAAACACCATATCAGGATAAAACACAACCTATCAGTCCTGGAAGGGGCTGGTGATAACATGAGAAGAAGAACTAGGACGAGTGCAGGGGTCCTGGTGGGCGCTGGTGATAACATGAGAGGAAGAACTAGGACGAGTGCAGGGGTCCTGGTAGTGGCTGGTGAGAACATGTGATTGATAACCGGGACGTGTGCGGGGTCCTGGTAGGGGCTGGTGGTAACATGAGAAGAACTAGGACGAGTGCAAGGCTGGTGAGAACATGTGATTGATAACCGGGACGTGTGCGGGGTCCTGGTAGGGGCTGGTGGTAACATGAGAAGAACTAGGACGAGTGCAAGGCTGGTGAGAACATGTGATTGATAACCGGGACGTGTGCGGGGTCCTGGTAGAGGCTGGTGATAACATGTGATTGATAACCGGGACGTGTGCGGGGTCCTGGTAGTGGCTGGTGATAACATGTGATTGATAACCGGGACGTGTGCGGGGTCCTGGTAGGGGCTGGTGATAACATGTTATTAATAACCGCGTGATGTGGCTTCAGATCATCAGATCCAGATGAGCTCCAAGAACAAGAAGCGTGCGTTGCTCCCGGCCCGGCCCGAGACCCTCTCTGTGGACCAGATCCTGGAGGACATGGACTCAGCCAATCACCAGGACCCTGTCTTCAGCATCCTTCAACCCCCTCACCCAGGTCAGCACCCCAGAGAACCTGTTCTAGTATACCTGTTCAGTATAACCCATAGACCACCATTATAACTGTCCTCATTGACCACCATTTTAACCTGTTGTCCAGGTGCCCAGGGGTCAGAGGTGACGTACCGGCAGGGTCGGCGCTACCTGGATGTCAACCAGAGACTGCAGGAGGTCAGAGGTCATCTAGGCCTCCAAAGGGAAGGGTTGCATTCAGCCGGGGAGCAGCTACAGCGGACCGTGACGGAGGTCAAAGGTCGAGCTCTATGAGTCACTTTGGAACTAAACCTTGACCCTGAAAGCATTCAGAACTGTAGTTCTCCTGTCTCTGTCTTTGTGAACTTTGACCTTATGAGTGATGTAAAGACACAAGACCCTGCTCCCAGGCCCCCCTCTCCATGCAAGTCCAGCTCTATCAAGCTCTTGGATTCCCAACACAATGGTAAAGAACTTGACTGGCAAAGAAACTAAACTATAGTTGAGATTCACCCATCCTATAATTCCATTCCTATGAATAAACTTGTACTGAAGGATATTATCTTGGTTCTGTTTTAATTCAGTTCAAAGTAGAAAAGGACATACGCAAAGTTATTAAAACATCACTTTATTGAACACTGACTCAGATTCATGTCCAGCTTCATCTCTCACATTTCACCTCACAGGCCATAGTTTCCCCCACTGACAGCATAGCATGCCACCTGGTATACTGGTACGGTATCATAACTACAGTGTGCCACCTGGTATCATACTGGTACGGTATAACTACAGTGTGCCACCTGGTATACTGGTACAGTGTCATACTACAGTGCCACCTGGTATACTGGTATTGTGTACCATGTGAAATAATGGTATGGCGTAGTGTACCATGTGGTATAATGGTATTTTGTACCATATGGTATCATGGTGTACCATGTGGTACTATAATGGTACGGTGTAGTATGGTATACCACACAGCAGAATCATGGTACAGTGTGGTATGGTACTTGAAAGGTTATATTATGTGGTATTTTAGTCGTAGGATATACCATTACTTGCCTATCTGCACTATCTGGTGGGCGGGCTGTGGTCCAGCTGTGAGCTGAACTCCAGATAGAGGGACGTTCCCAGCTGTCATCACACATGATCCCCACCCAGGATACCTACCGTACCAGAGTCCACCATCAGGGCAGAGAGACCAGGAACATCTTACATAACCAGTGATGCTGACGAGACAGGGTCAGGGAGAGTAAATAACGTCCACAGCTTACAAGAAGTAAAGATGTTACCATGACACAGGAGACTGAGTATTTGTGCCTCTTGATCTATCACTACGTACAGCAAGACAAATAAACGATTACATTACTTAAGAACTATCATTGACTGTATTTCTGCCCAGTCATTGTTCACTAAATCAGTTCCTTAAATAGAACGCAGCCCAGGAGGACGGGGGTGTTCAGCGGTAGAGGAGCAGCTGGACAGGTTTCTGTTGGTCTTCACAATGTCTACAATCCTGACCAGTCCTTGTCCAGACTGAGGACTGCCTGGAGCGTTGCTCTAAGGAGGACGGGGGGCAACGATCAAGCGTGACGCTGGAAGATTTTCTAGACATGTATATTTACAGCAGAGGTCAAGGTTCACATCAAGGTCTCCAGCCCAGCAGCAGGCTGGATCAGCAAATGATTATTTTCTGCAGCAGGAATGGATAACAGTTGTGGCTACCAGCAACAGGAGGTGTGTGATGAACAGGACTTGATGTAAAATGATTAAATTGTGTCTTGCACAGTTTGCAATCCCATCATGTTTGTTTTGCATAATCTTTGTTCTACGTAAGCTTGTCTTTGAGTTGGTTTATGTTATGACGTCCAGATAGTTTACTTTCAAGTGCATGTGACATGTTCATCAAGCAAAAGTCTATTTACAAGTAAAAAATGAGTACAAAAAGATGCATCTCTATTGATTGAGTGATGTTAGTCCTAAATGCTACATTGGTAGTCCTCTAGCAGGTAGAACGGTGAATGAGCAGTGAAGGGATGTAGGCTGCGTACCAGGTCTGACCGGAAAGTGATGGAGTCCCCATCTACGCCTGCCTCTTCTCCCCTGTCTTCTGGCTGCTTGGTGTGGGGGAGTCCTGTTTCCCACAGGTCATGGGGCTGGGGGTGTAGTTGAACGGGGGGACCCTGGCAGACTTACTGGGGGAACCCTGGCGGAAGTGCACCCCTCCGGAGACAAAGCTGTCGGTGGTTCCTGTGGAAACAGAGCTGTGGCTCCTTGGGGATCCCTCTGAGTCCCCATCATGCAGGACACTTCCTGATCCATTGCTGACCTTCCTCAGCAGGGACAGTCTGGAGGCATCCTCAGAGACCATTGCATCCGTATCAGCCTTGGGGGAGGTGCTGGAGTTGGTCTTACTTGAGAAGTCTTCAGTCTGGACGATTGCATCGCTTGTTTTTCGTGAAGCGAGGATAATGGTGGGCAGTTTCCCTGGCATAGCTGCAGTCTTGGGCTTCTCCTCAGGAGAAGGTGCCAGGGGCAGCGCCGTAGCTGGCAGAGTGGTTTTCAAGATCTGCGGCACATCCTCGTCCTTAATCCTCCTCCAGGTGACTCTGTCACTCAGCCGGCCTCCAGACCTGGGTCCTCTCTTCTCGTCTTCACTCTTGGCTCTTCCACTGGAGTCTGAGGAGGAGGATCGGCCCGAGGAGCGGCTGGTGACACGGCTCCAGACGTTGATACTGGGAGATGAGGCGTGTCGTTTGAAGGAGTCCTTTTCCTGCTGTGGCCTGGCACCAGGCCCCCTGGCCGGCCCGGATCGCCGCACCGCCCTGCAAGGGCTCTCTGAGCTCGTCCTCCGGGGCTGACACCTGGTCGATGCGTCCTGCTCCCCAGAGCCAGCTCGAGTGGCAGCCGGGCTCTGCTTCAGACGACTGGAGTCCGGCTGGGCTGTTCTGGGGGCCGGAACTTTACCCGGCATCCTCCTCGGACCCTGCACTGCTGCCTTCAGCTCCTGACAACGAGATGAGCAGAGGAAGACGGCGGCTGCGGCTGGACGGCCTCTGCGTGAGGCTCCTTGTGGGGGGGGAGTGGAGTGTGTGGTGCTCTCCCGTCTCAGCATTGTTTTGGATTCCTTGATGAACGTGAGTTGCCTCAGGAACCCGTTGCGATCAGTCTCATGTCCACTCGAGTGGACAGAGGTCCCCCTGACCAGGTCCAGCCGATGGGCAGGGGGGCCTCGTTTCCCCGTCACATGGAAGTTTGGTCTGCTCATGTTGGTGGGCTGGTTGGTTACCAATGGGGATATGGCTCTAGGTTGCCTTGAGCTCTGCATGAATGGGATTCGAACCGGAGACTTCTGTGTTTTATGTACTGTGGACTTTTGTTCTGGACTCAGGACGGGAGAGCGCCCCTTTCTCTCGGGAGGACTAGTAGCAGGGGGGCTACTTGATGGTGTCGAGCTCTTCTTAGGAACACATTTATTTGTTTGGATTGGAGAAGTGATCTTTTTCTGTGAGTGTTTGGATGGAGTAGAGCTTTGTGAGGAACCAGAAGAAGAGCTTTTTGGAATTCTTGGTGGAGGAGTCGAGCTCCTCTTGGGAAGAGACCACTCCATCTCCTGGGGCCGTCCAAGTCGGTGAAGGCTCTTTGACCGGTGTTGGGCAAGTTCTGGGTTCTTTGGAGCATCTGTCTTTGTTGACACTTTATTTGGAGGAGGCCTTTGTGATAGTGTTGTCTCTTTTTTAGGTGTGTAAATCACCGTTCTTCCTCTGAAAACCACAGGAAGGTTTGCAACTGGTTTACGCTGAGCAAAGTCCAGAGGTTTATTTGGCTTTTTGTCTTTCGCAAACTTCTTTTCCTTGGGTGTAAAACTTGATGTAGACATGAAGGAAAGGACTGATTCTGTTTCTTCAGAAGAAGGCTCTTGTGACTTTGATGCCATCAATCCTGTGACAACAGAATTGGCTCCTTCTTGTATCGCTCTCCACTCAACACTGTTGAGATCTGAGTCTTTGTCAGATGCCATGTCATCACTATCAAAATCCGGATCCATGTTCCAGCTGAATTTCTGTGTGTTATTCTTTTGATTCTGATTCTTTTCTGCTTTCTTCTTCCTGGCAGCCATCTTCCTCCTCTGCTTCGGCATGGCAGATGTGATGCATTTCTGCAAGAGGTCATCTTCTGAGTCCATGCTCACTGAGCTGGGTGAGCTTTGCACTTCATATGGGCTGTGGAAGTTCTTAGGCCTTGATAGTACGGTCAGGTTAGTTTTGTTATGTCTAGTTTTTGTCCATATCTGCTGTGATTTAGATTGGTGCTCTTCAAACTCTGCATCACTGAGTGAACTCAGAGAGGAACTGAGGGAGTAGCAGGATGGAGACTCGCTCTTCATCAGGTTCTGCTTGATCCTCTGAAAGCCTTTGGGCTCACTCTGTTGCTCTGTTCTGCCGATGTTGGTCATGCTTCGGGAAAGAGTATTTCTACTCGCTTCCCTTGTCTGTCTTCTCCCTGGTCGTTTTGTGAACTTGTCTTCTCGTTCCTTTTGATCATTGTAGCAATAGATGTCTTCTTTAGTATGGGATGGATGACGTGATGTTTGGTTCATCTCTGGGTTTTGTATAACAGGAAGTGCTAAGACCTGCCCCTGACGCTGCCCTTGTTGATTGGGTGACTGGTCACGGTTCCTCTGATTGGTGACTCTGTCGGTCACTTCTTTACTCTGCATCAGCAATTTCTGAGTCGGGATGACATGTTTGGTTGTTCTGCTCATTTGGTTGACTTGTACGTTAGGTTGGGAATTTACCCTATTGGTCTTATGAAAGTAAGAGAATTTTCTTAAGTCGTCAATCCTCTTTTCCTCATCGTCTACCACTTCCTGGTTCACGGTATCTCTGGCCCTCCAGTCCTTGGCTCCTTTCTCCTTCACTGGGTACTGAAGTGTTTCATCACTTAAAGAAGTGGTGCTTGAAAAGTTGACAGGAGTACCTTCTGCAGAATCTGTGAACGATGAGTCATCAAGTTGAATTTCCTTCTGCGTCATGACGATCCTCCTTCCTGAGGGCCTCTGGCTACTGGAGTGTGGAAGCATCATGTACACTGGAAGCTGCTTCTTGTTCTGAGAGTTCAGAAGATGAGATGGGATGCTGGCCATCAGTGATGGCCTGACCTTCCTGAACTTTGATGGCATTGCTGAGTTGATGCATTCTTTCAGGATTTCTATGTCATCGTCTGAGGTCGCCTCGCTAGACCTTTCCCCATGATCCCCCACGTTGTCGTCATCATTGGCAAATGGTGGGTTCTTGTCATTCTGCTGGAGCAGAGGAGTGAGTTTGAGCTCCACGTCCTTCTGTATGTAGTGCTCATGAAGGGGCAACGCACTCAGGCTCGAGGCACAGGAGAAGTTTTCAGTGGGCTTCTCCACAGTGAAGTAAATCATGGTATCCAGGTCAGGAGGGAGGTTGAACCTCTCTTTGAAGTCAGCAATCTCCAAGAACTTGCGCAGGCTGCTTTCCCACTGCCCTCCACCACTCTGTGTTTCTGCAGTGTTTGGCTCCACACAGCAGGGGGTCTTACTTCGGCTTGGAGGCATGGTTTGACCTGGACTGTCAGGGAGATCACTAGGGCTGATGGTTCCATCGATCATTTCGCTGCATGGGTCACTCTGAATGGAGCTGGCAATGGAAGGAGAGTCGAAACTTCCCAGAGAACTGAGGGAGCTGCAGCGACTCATGACCAGAGGCGTCTCGTGGATGTAGTTCTCTGAGGAGCTGGACGGAGATCTGTCTTCCAGTAAGGCTGGAGACACACCGCGGGAATATGCCTTATCCTGTTTGGTGGGAATTTCAATGGGATCGGTCTTGAGCTCATCCTTGCTGGGGTATGTTTTAGAGTCGGTCACCAGCAGCTGGCTGTCGCTGAGATCTTCCAAGGTTTCGTCTTCTGCGGTTCTCTTCACCACTTCTTGTTCTTCAACCTCAATAATCTCCAGCGATGAGTCACTCTCCAGCTCATTGTCACTCTGACTCTGTCCGTCCAGTGGCCCTTCCCCAGAGGAGAGTGAGGACAGAGAGCTACAGCGGGAGAAGCAGATGGGTGTGTTCTCCACCGAGTACTTCTGCACCGTCTCCATGGGTCCGATACTAGGGCTTCTGGCTGAACCAATGGGAGAGAACTTGGTTAGACTTCCCCCCGTGAGCACGGTAGGAACCCAGGCTTGCCTCCTCATGGCTTGGGCCGCCTGCACATTGATAGTCGTCTTTGCTACACCAAATTTAGCCACACTCTGAATCAGAGGAACATGTTGATAGGAGGGGGAGAGCTTAATTGAGGCCATGCTGACATCAGAGGAAACTTTAGTCGACGCACTTGTTGGGGTGTGAGCTGCCGGTTCCTGCTCTACATTGCTAACATCACAAGCTTTTAGCTCTTTGTTGTCCACAGAATCTCTCTCTGGAACAATTAGCAGGTTGGGTTTGCTCATGGCAGTAGGCCCAGCATTAGCATACTCCTGACGGTTAGCATATTGCTGATGATTAGCATACTCGCGATGAACAACATTAAGATCCAGCTGATTAGGTCTCTTGTGTTGCATGGTTGCAGTATTTGCTGAAGGGGCAATCTGGTCTCTACTCCCACAGTAGCCATCGCTAGTGCTCCCACTGTTCAGGCTGTCTGTGGATAGGCTGGTGTGGGCAGCCTTAAGGCGTAGGAGAGCATGGGCTCTGCTGAGGCGATCTCTGTGGGCTGAGCTGCTGGTGTCTGACAGATGGCAGGGGGAGCAGGATTTCGCCCGAGCCTCATTCAGTTCGTCCATCCCATAGGGCCAGTCGGCAAAGGGGTCCTCAGAGCTGAGGCTGAAGCTGTCCTCCGAGGACGTGTGCATGGTGATGTCCTCCACCAGCCGGTCAATCTTTGCCACCGTGTTTGTGATCTTCTTGGCAAGTGTTTCGGCTGCAGCAGACACAACGTGGTCATGAGAGGCCTGTCTCTTGACAATGGTGTGCGGCAGGTCCACCTCCCGTTCTGCTTCGTTTTCTTTCTTTGCTGCTTGGCTTTGGAGGAAATTGGAGTTACTGAGGAACATGGAGAGCATGGAGAAGCTGCCGGTGTCTAGACTGCTTGACACGTTGGGAGCTTCATCGTCATCAAAACAACCAGAGTCTGAGGCATAGTCTTTGGCAAGGCTCTCCATGTGTCGCAGAGGCTTGTTGAGGCTCAGATGTTTGGGGCTGGGTTTGTCCAGGGTGTCGAAGGTCTCCGAGAGGTGTTTAGCATCAAGTTCCGCCTCCAGCGCCTTCTGCTTCCTCATGTAAAGGGAGGGCACGCAGGAGCCCGGGGAGATGACAGCAGTGTCTTTGTACTTGAAGGGTCGGTTCGAGAGCAGGTTCCTGAGTGCGGCGGCGCTGCCCATGGCGATCATCTTGTGCTTGGAGTGGATGAGGTTGCGCAGCATGCTGACTGCCCCCAGATCCCAGAGCAACTCCTGGTCCCTGGAGCTGCGGGCTGACAGGTTCCACAGGGTCCCACAGGCGTTACTGACGATGGTCAGGCTGTGGGAGCGCAGATGCTGCAGCAGGGTCTGCAGACAGCTGTGGTCCCGGAGGATTTGTCTAAATACCAGCAGAATGATAAAATATAGTATTAATGAATTATTCAATATAAACCGGAATACAAACATAAAATTCAGGTAATGTAATGAATACTATTAAATAAATAAAAATCTGATAATAAATATTAGGCTATTACATTTACAAAAGCAACACAATACACTTAGGTCAAGTGGTATTAGTCAATGATCTGAGTAAAATACTATTTATTATATTGAATCTGTTTAGATTTTATCCATAGTGGACTACAGTGAATTCAGATGCTTGGCTTTAATGAGCAGCTTAGCAGGTTAGGCTTCGGAAACCACCAATCAAGACCAGCACCCACCCACTGGGAGACAAACACCCCGACCACAAGACCATCCTGTCCCTCCGTACTAGAAGAGTCATAACTATTTCACCCAGCTAACTCTAGTTTCATAATCATTAACAATACCTTCCCTGCGGCAAGCCTAACCCTATAACCCTTGACCCTAACCTTCGCTGGGTGTACCTAACCCATTTTACACTAATCCTTTTACCTAAACCATCTTACACCTAACCCATCACAACCTAACCCAGCCTACCCTAAGCCTTAATGTCGTTGTGAATTTTATCTAAATATTTTTGATGTGTGTAAAACATTAATAATACTAATTTAATAAAAACTTCCCTGGGCGTACCTAAGTTTACACTAACCAGTTTACACTAACCCTAGGCTCTTCATGCGACCCGGGCGGTTCAGACTTGCCTGTAATCTTCTCGTGTAGCAATCAGGCTGGAGACGTTTCGAAGGATCCCTCCTCCGCTCTCGATGATGGCCAGGGAGTTGGTCTGACAGCGGTAGGTGAGCGTGCTGACCAGGAAGCCCAACGCCCCGTCCACTGAGCAGATGGACACCTTGTTCTCCACGCTGTGGGCCGACAGGTTCCACAGAGCACTCAGCAGGCTCTTCAGAGTCGACTCCTGCAGGGAAAATGGCAACAATGTTACAGACTCCCAGAAACATTCAACATGAGGAAGTTAAAACGGCGTCGCTGAATAGGTCTGCCAGGCTTTGTTGGAGCTGTCATCCTGTATCAGCTTGCTGCTTGGTTGGAGGTGTGGCGTTACCTCGGTGGCCTGAATATATATACATACATAACATATGTAGAACTATATAATATAATCGGATAAGAAAAAAGTCTAAAATATGATACTAGTGTGATGGGACGCATGGATGTAATCATAGGTTGTTTTGTGAGGGAACCAGAAGGGTGAACATGGGTAGTCACCTTGGTGGCCTGCAGAGCGCAGGTGATCAGGGCCGGGACGCTGCCAATGTCTCTGAGAACCCTCTTACTGCTGATGTCTGCCCTCCAGGACAGGTTCCTCAGGATGCTGGAGACCACCTGGTGGAGCTCCTCGCTGTCCGACTCCAGCTGGGCCACCAGTGCCCGGAGGCAGCTTTGCTTGGAGCACAGAGTGGCCTGCAGGGAGAGAACGTTCAGGCTTCACATACTTCTGGTCTTCCAGCGTTACTGCTTCCTTTCTGTTGACCATCACCATCATTTAGCACCAGACCCAGCCATCAACGGGTGATTGCTTGATTGGTGATAGATAACAGAAGTGTCATTGTTGGGTGAGTATCCGAGAGAGAATATCTGTTTTGAGATTGACAATATCAGCTGCCACCACATCCACTATAGTGAACTTCTTCATTCCAGTGCAACTGAACTAGTGCAATTTGTTTGAGTCCAAAGCGTATAGACCCATTGCCATGCCAACATTAAAGAGAGTGACATACAACATGTGCTTGGTGTCTGCCTCTTGGCCCGATGGGCTCGGTGTGAGAGGACTTCCTGGTTCTCACCTTGTTGGCAACGTCTCCAAAGGTGAGGTTGGTGAGGGCCATGCCGGCGTAGCGCCGCAGCGCCAGGTTGATGGGGTCGTTGAGCATCCCGTAAGTCTCCTGGTCCAGGTGGAGCAGGTCGGCCACCACCTGCAGAGCTCCTTGAACCCAGCAGAACACGGCAGTTAAGAGCTACAGCCCTGATGGAGGTCTGTGCTGAGTGTTACACCCCTCATCATCAGTCAGAGTGAGGCTGAGAACCAGCAGAGAACTCATCGCACCACACCGGACCTGCTCCAGCAGCAGGTGAGACACGTTGATGAACCAAGTGGACAGAGTATGTATGTATCAGAGTGAACACTTCGTCACATGTCAAAAAGCCTAATTTCTTCAACAAATACTTGTAGAAAACTACAGCTACATAATCACAAATCAGAGTTCTGTCTTATGTTGTTGTTCTATAGTGTTCTGTTCTATTGTTGTTCTTGAGTGTTCTGTTCTGTTCTGTGCTTTCTATGAGTCTGTTGTTGCCAGTGCAATCTTCTTCGCTGTCACATGCTGGGGCAGTGGGATGAGGGTCGCGGACACCAATAGACTCATCGAGAGGGCTGGTGATGTAGTGGGGGAGGAATTGGACACCGACGACCATGGCAGAAAGGAGGATGCTGTCCAAGCTACGGATTATCATGGGCAATGCCTCTCACCCTCTCTTTTCCACCCTGGCACAGCAGGGGAGTACCTTCAGCAGAAGACTCCTCTCACCGAGATGCACCACAGAGCGACATAGGAAATCATTCCTGCCTGTGGTC
>JAOYML010064679.1:0-10937 GCA_027122555.1 Urophycis chuss
TAGAATAGCATTGTATTAAGAATTTCGAGTTTGTGTCTTTTATGCATTTTTTTACTTTCAAAATTCATCCAGCGGGCCGGGTCGAGCCCCCTATCGGGCCGGTTTTGGCCCGCGGGCCGTATGTTTGACACCCCTGGTCTACGATAATCATGATAATCAGAGAAGTCCTTTAAGCAGTTGTGAAAGACGTTGCAGGAGGAAGGGAACCTTACTCACTGAGGGAAGTGGCCGATGTGGTGATGCTCTTCACGGTTACACTTAACGTGACGTACCCGCTGCTAGCAGACCACTCACCACAGCACGTCAAACCTGACCTGTGTTCACCTCATTCTTCATACACAGTGTTAACCTAATCCACCCCTATCAATTATAGTGACTCGTTACAACATGTTCATTTGTGAGTTGTCTCATTTTAGAGCCAGGCCCAATTACTCATTACTTCACATTTATTTGAAATACGTAACTACTGACAAGGTTATGGTCGGATGAAGGCTAGAGTGAGGTGGCATTTCATGGTGGAATGTGAGTCTTGTGACCACATTTGCAAGCGCAACCTGGTCATGTGACATGAGAGCAACACATTTTACTTAATTCACACAATAATGCTAGAAACCGTTTTTCTATGCCAGTTTAATAATAAGCAACAATTCCACACATCATACTTCTTTTTCAATCCATGTGGGGAAAAAAACAGAAGAATAAAATGCAATTTATTTCCATTTTCAAAAAAATGTCAGTAAAGTGTAAAGTAAATCTTTTCATTCCTCACGAGACACTGTGTAATTAATGTGGTTGTTTTAACACTATTGGGTTCTCTGCTTTTGCTTAAGCCTATGAGGAGCAGACACCTGTTTGAGTCTTGTGCAAACATTTACATTGGTGTATGCTACCAATAAGGAAACGTCCTCTGAGTAGGCCATTGCAGGTTGATGGAAAACATGCTGGTGAAGTGATCGGGTCACTTACACGCGTTTACTTCCTTTTTAGTTCATCATAGGTTTGCACAATCCCACAGTTTGATACACACAGGCACTGAAGCAGAGTATATGAGCGCACATTTTTTGAAATGTGCAGTATATGTTAATAACATTATCTTTAGCTAATGTTGGCATAAAATATGCTTTACAGCTAACAATAATGACCAACATCAGTAGGCCTACAATGTCTGATTGAATTCCCCTTTACAATGAAAAGACTCAGGGCCATTCCCAATAGGGGCTTTTTGACATTGCATGGCTTTTAGCTGAAAATAAGAAGAGCTCAAAACGTGTAGCACTATTAGTAGAGCACAGCACGGCTGAAAGTGTCCACCAAATGTGTTAGCATCACCCATTCTGTTTTCCACGTCAACTATGCCCTGACCCGCCCTGTGTGTTCCTCCTGTCTGTAGATATGTGGCCTGGCGCTGATTGTGGTGGGGATCCTGGTCCAGATTAGCATGCACAGCTCGCTGTCCATCACTGACGCCACCGCCTCCGTGGTCCCCATCGTTCTGATAGTCGTGGGTGTCATCATCTTCTTCATCGCCTTTTGTGGTTGCTGCGGGGCGTGGAAGGAGAATTACTGCCTGGTCACCACGGTAGGCGACCCAACCTCGTGCTCTGAGTAAACACTTGTGACCGCCCGGTCATCAAACGCACGCATGACTCCCTCATCCGGTGTTTGTGTTGTGACTCACAGTTTGCCGTCGTCCTGTTCCTGATCATCATCGTGGAGATCGGAGCCGCCATAGCCGGGTACATCTTCAGGGGTCATGTGAGTGCAGCGCTCCGATACAGCTGGGTTTTCAGTGTGTGCCCATGCCTGTGTTTTCAAGGCTAATTCAACTTCAACTTTGCATGCCGTCATCTGCTATTTAGATCAAAGGAGTTGTCCAGGAGAGTCTGACTCAAATGATGGAGAAGTACAACAGCACTGAAAAGGTCAAACAAGCCGTGGATCATATGCAGACGGATGTGAGTCTAGTACACACCCCTTTGTGTTTACTTAGTTTAACTACACCTTCATACAACATCAACATCCTTCTGGCTGTCGTGCTAAGACAGTGTATAAATGTGGCCTCATGTTGACATTTGACATATGTTGCTCATGTTTGCGTCATGATATTGAACTTGTATTGTGGAGCTTGTGTACACATGGGTTTTCAGCAGGTTTATATGCACAAGGTTAAGCTGCTATGATCCCAGCTCCTCTATTTCATGCTAGCCCCTTTTGTGCACATGTACAATGTAGAGGCTATTTCTGATTTGTCGCACATGAAAACAATACTTGATGTTATCAGGTCCTCTGGAGCAACAAGAGCTGCTCCAGAGGGTTTGTGGTCAAAAAAGTTATCGGAGCAATTTTCTGGGCTGTAAAACTATCATTGCTGATATCATTGCTCATGCAAATGTATCCTGTATCTTACTTCTTACCTAAAATGCAATATAATCTTTTCAATCTACCCCTTTAACTATTGCCGCTTTTACTTTTCTCTGTCGTCCTCCATGTGTTCTCAGTTGAAGTGCTGCGGTGCCAACAGCTCTCTGGACTGGATCGACTATGGAGCTGATCGACGCACGGTTCCTGACTCCTGCTGTGTGAACATCACCAAAAACTGTGGCGTCGGGACGCTCTCAGATGCTGCCAAAGTACACCAGGAGGTAAACATCCACTTGGGGCTTTACTGTTTAATACCTTCGATGGTTGATTGCTTCGATATTCAGATGGCCGACAGCTGTGTAGGTGAACCCCCCTCCCATCTAACCAACATGGACCTCCTCGCTAGCCTCATTGCAGACGCACGGCCCTGCTTCTCCTGACACTCACTGTCCTTCAAATTCATTGGTGGACCTTCCATTTTTGATTCGTTATTTACATTTACATTTACATTCAGGGCATATAGCAGACGCTTTTATCCAAAGCGACTTACAAATAGTACATTTGTCATCAGAAGGTGAAACATTTAATCGCTGCTAATGCAGTAAGAAAGTCAGCTGATAGGTTAACCATTGCTATTGTATATGACAAGTATATTTTACAATTGCCACAAAGAGCAATAAAAAAACAGGAACCGTACTACTACTGTATGTGTACTTGCAAAATGAATTGGTCTTCTTACATTGGCACACCACATGAAGTAATGTAAATTGAATGGGGGGAGGGGAGGGTTTTGTGCACACGAATATTAAATATCTAAATATTAGAGGAAGCGCCCTGAAAAAACTTTCTTGGGTTCACATAAAAGACCGTGTAGGTTTGAAGTTATTTCTTTTTTTTTTACCCTGAAAATATTGTATACGCTATTTGACACACTAAGCAATCCAACAACGTAAACAAAATATAAGTTGAACAGGTTTTATTGACCACATGTTTCCCGTTCCAACCAGGGCTGCCACACTGCGGTAGAGGATGCCCTGATGAAGAATCTGATGTGGATTATTATCGCTGCTGTGGTTATTGCTATAATACAGGTATGCATTGTCAATACATGGATCTATCTCACTCATCTCAAAACGACAACACTACGACACTTCAGAGAAACCACACTAGAGTTTGAAGGCATGAACCGAAACACATGACGAGCCCGCATGTTGAGCAGTAGGTCTGCCTGGTATTGTGGAAGACTCAGGTGCAATGAGCACACAGACAGAGTGAGCGCAGTTACACTGGTAGGCAGACAGAGAGGTAGGCCAGAAATGATTGGACGGGCTCATCAGCTGCAACATCCACAGATACGAGATGTGTTCCTTATTTATGGATTAGTTATATTATTTCGTGTCAGGATGTAAGTGGATTTAAACAAATAGAACAAAAACTGCTTGTAAAATAAATTGCCTACCCTAGCGTTTATGGCGTGTGCTATTACCTGTCATTAAGTGCAACAACTAAAAGATGGGTGGGGTGCTTTGTGTTTGTTGCAGATCCTGGGCATTGTGTTTTCCTGCTTGCTGATGAAGGGGATCCGCAGCGGCTATGAAGTCATGTGATTTGGCCGTAGCCTGAACAGTAGGTGTCTGTTCAGGTCACTTCGGCACCTTGGGAAGTTTCGCTTTACTCTTGAATATTTACCCGTCACATTTCTGTAGCGACGATGCCTTACCTAGAACAATGTTGTTTACTTTTTATGAGCTATAATGGACTATATATCATGGGAAATCAATAATAATTATTATATTCCTATTATTAATAATAATAATAATAGGAAGAGCACCAGGCATTTTTGGGGACGAGGTTGTCCAAACTAGCAGTTAGTTCTTTCATTTTGCATTTTTATTTTGTGTTCTTTAGAACTACAATCAGTTTTCTGGTTATGACTGAATAATAATATAAAACATTTAAAAAAAAAAAGTCCTCCTTTGTCCCACACAGTTTATTTAGGAGACACATTTTCTTTCAAAACTTGGCAAAACACATTTAAAAGCACTTCAGAATCAAACAAAACAAGGTATATAGATATGTCTATAAAGATACATATATATTCAAAGCAACACAATATAATAACTGAGCAACTCAACTTCAAATTATTAGTGGCAATAGGCTGCTTTGTATTACATAAGGAAACTAGTCATTTCCTATTTCACCATTAACATGTTACACAACAAGATCTGCAATACTCAGGATGTGGTGCAGTTCCTCTTTGTAAAAAACGACAACGTGCCAACGTTGTTTTATTTCTCAGTGCAAGCGTCTTCTGCTCAACAGAAATGTATTTGCTGCAAAGCCTCTCATGCAAAGACACATCGAGTAAACAAGGCAATCGAAAACAATGTACCATCACAACTCTTGGTTAAGCCGCAAGATGTACGATGGATTGTAACTGTACTTTGCCCAAAGGGAAGCCAAGTGGGATTATTTGAGAAACAGATTACAGATACATCTAAGATTAGTTTCTCTAGCCGATAACTACAGATCTTTAATCCTTTAAAAATGTTATTGGTTCATCCCCATTTTTTCATTAATTTATTTCTTTCATTTGGAAGATGGTAACTTTATTGTATTTCTAATCCTTGTTCCATATTCTAAATATTTGATTTTAAACCTAACAGGGAAAACGATATGTGCAATAGAACATGAAAGGTGTGGTAAACAAAGGAATAAATATAAATAAATGTAATTTGCAATGTGTGTCAACACATGTTCACACTTCAAACTAAACATGCTAGTTATATACCTACAGAGCAGGGCACCTCTTTGTGTTGGTCAGTGGTTACTTCTGTCTGAAATAAGGATCAATCAAGATGAGGTATGACAGTTTTGAAATAAAGCAGAAGATTCCAATACATGCCCTGAATCATTGAGAACTGCACCCACCACTCGAGCCCACTGTAAATATTTGAGTTTAAACATTGTAACTAGTGCCACAAGGTTATCTATTGTTTTTGGCATCACTATCCCTCTCGTGGAACGAAAGGGATAGTGATGCCAAAATGTTGTGATGTTGAACACCAAGCCCGCTGCTCTATTTGGCACAGGATTGCGCAACGGTAAAGTCTGGCACATGACAAGTCGTCCTGTCATTGGCCCCCGGGGCGCGCAGGGTAGTTGGCAGACAGGAAAACCATGCTGTGCAGAAGCAGAGAGCCCTCGCTGTCTATGGGAGGAAAGCGGAAGGCAGGGCATGAAGGAGGACATGATGAACAACAATATAGACACTATACATCGGTCGTGTGAGGAATAAAGAAAATGGATACCCTTTAAGTACGAGGTGACCTGTAGCCACTGGGACAGCCACTCACGACACTGGCTGGCACTGAGCTTGTCCGCGTTGAGTCCCCGGACATAACAGGCCTGAGGAGATGGGGAATAAAAGACACCAAGAATGCAAGACATCTGTCAGTTTTAGGATGATCTACTACAACACTACTTTGTGATGGGAGGGGTTATGGTGACCATTGGACTGGGCCCACTCATTTGATGCCCTGACCTGTTTGAGTTCATAGTCACTCAGCTGCTGCGGTCCCAGCCTGCTGAGGGCTCGGTCCAAGTGGAGCAATTCAAGGGCGTGGCTGTTGAGCCGTCTGCCAATCAGGAAGCCTGGGAGGTGTGGCGTCAGGAAGAGGAGTGGGCAGATGTGTCTCTGGGAGGCCACAAAGACAGACAAAGATCAATGACTGTGGTCACCACACTGATGAACATGCACTTTTTTACAGAAGTTACAAGTGAAGTAGAGGCGTGTATTTTCTGGGGTAATTTGTTTACGTGAACAGTGTGATATGATCTATGATCTCAATGTGTTTGGACGAGATGTAACTGCATCTAGTCCAAAGGAAAAGTGTTTTCTTGTATAATCTGAACAGTTAAATTCATATGACAAGGAAAGGGTAATCTACATAATAAAAAAATAAAACATTTATTAAAAAAAACATTTAGTACGCACTTTCTGGACCAACTGGGAGCAAAATGTATTTCTTGCATTGTAGAAATTAGATGTTTAAAAAAGGAGAATTTCGGGTATTTCAACACAATATAGCAATCATGTGGACAATCATTTTCTAAATTGTTCCAGTATTGAGCAAGAATGCTGCAGCTGCTGTCCATGAAAACTGCAGTGTAATCCTTTGGAGCAACGGGACCCGACCACTGTCCTCTAAAAGTGTTTCACTCACGTATCCACATTCACTTCCTGCAACCACTCAACTCTTCCAAGAACTTCTTGTTGAGCCAGACTTGGTTGGCGAGACACAATAACAAAAACACATCAAGCAAAGAGTAAAGAAAGACAAGCTGTATTTCTCTGTAGGGATCCGTTCCATATCGTTACAATATAGTCTGCTTGTCAGTGGCAACAAAAAGCACTTTTACAGGACGTACATTTGACAGGGCGCTATTGCCCCAAAGGATTACGGAATCAATACGGAACCAATTCAAAAATAATGTTGCTCACATCAGTCCCTAAAGTGACCCTTTAAAAGTGCAGAGTGAGTGACTTCCTTCAGGCGTACTGACCATGTGCTCTACATTCATCCTCTTCACGCCCAGAGGGGGTCCAGAAAACAGCCCCCGCACCCCATGGATGTCAGCCACTTTGGGGTGCACTCCATTTTGCACCTGTGGAACACACACATTAGGGGTTTTTCTGATTATAACCAGGAGCCTTACCCATCAAACAAAGTACTTTTATGGTCAAATCATGCCAAGGGACCACTATCACCAGAACTACATTTGTATAATAAAGGGTAAAGGGGCATTTAGCAGACGCTTTTGTCCAAAGCGACTTACAATCAGTTTATTTGTGGGGTTCGACATGTGGACAGTTGGAGGAGGAGGAGGGGGGATCAAGGGGATCGAACCACTGACCCTACAGTTAGTGGACGACCCACTCTGTCCACCCGCTCTACGCACTGAGCTAATGCTGCCTTTATAATGTCACTATGGCAACAAAAAAAAAGAATCTTCATTACATTGACGTACTTTAGTGCACAGGTCCTTAAGGCGAGTCTGTAGGTGGCCATCTTTGACCTGGACGCTTGCGTTCTTGATGCCCTGGAGCAGGGCTCCGGTGTGCTGGGCTCGGTGGGTGTGGTAGAAGCCACGAAACTCCATCAGCTGCTGTGGGGTCCAGAAATGGCGTACCAAGAGCTGGCGAGGGAAAAAGTACCTAGTGGTGAAGAAGAAGCCATGTTATGTTACACGGTGAAGACGGTGGTAGTGATGCATATCATATAGATAATATACATTATTGTTTGTCTGAAGGACAAACAAATCTGTGACAGTTCCAAAAAGCAACATTAAGTTCCCATTTGGGTGAACATCCTCTTCTGCAACACAAAGACAGAAGTAAACTCACATCAGGACAAACACCAGGTAGTTGGCGAAGGGAGGGATGGATATCACCACCAGTGGAAAGGCTTTAATCATGTCTCTGCGAAACTGTGAGAGACAGTGGAACGTCAGTGGTGACCACAAGGGTTAAAACAGACTCCATCTACCTCGGTATGCTTGTAAAACAGCAGAGTTGCCATCCACCATTATAAGCCTTCCCTAAACCATTATAGGCCCCATTACTTCCCTAACTTATAATAAGCTGTTATCTAAAATGTGAATCCATTACATTTTTAACTCATGATTAAAATGATTCTGTTTGTTTGTTTGTATCAGGCCTACTACACAAGGACATTAATGGCATTAATTAAGCAATGGAATTCTCGGGCATTGAAGGCATGACATTCCATGCCATTAAAAAGCAGGCGGGAGGTTGGGCCTCATGCTCAAGGATGCCAACAGGGAGAGTGTTAAACATTAGGGATCGAACCCAGTGCCTTTCAGCTGGAAGGAGTAAAATACTTTTAGTAAAGCCAAAGTGATGAGTAGTAGAATGGTTGACCATATCTATTTTTGTCTTAGTTACTGAAACTCTCATTTGAATATTGCAATGATGACATTGATGTTATATATTCATATCAACTGACTAATCTATTTATTTAAAAAAAAAAAAAATAATAATAATAAAATTGTACATATGCATATTCACTGCTGTGCTCTATTGTCATTGCAAATCCGAAATGACAAATAAAGTCTGTCTAAGTCTATGTTTCAATACGAGGCGCTGTATATGACACAGTTTCTCATTTAAAATCGAAAAATCACACCTGCACCAGTGCTTCTGACCTACCTGCCTCAGCTTCTCCATGTCTCGGTAAGGCAGGTCCTGCCATTCCGACTGCCTTCTGATCATCCCTGTTCTTATCCTGCTCACTTCCTTGGCATCTTGGAAGAGTTGTTTGAATCCTGATACACAGCATTTCATGAAGAACATCAATTTAAACAATGCAATGAGTTAACATGATAGTGAAGTAACTGTGTGTGTGTGTGTGTGTGTGTGTGTGTGTGTGTGTGTGTGTAGGCGTGTGTATGCATGTATAATACCGGTCAGACAATCATTCACAATGTAAATATAGCTCAGGTGTAGTTGTACCTTCAGTAAAGGTATGATAGAGTTTGTAAAACCTCGGAAATCTCCTTTTGAGGAAATTCTCGTATTTGATATTTGCCAACTGCAGCCTTGACGACACATGTCGGCCGATGCCTCGGCTGGATTCCGGGGATGAGTACTGTCTAGAGAGGGACAACCTGTATTATAAGACAAGGAAGTAACACTACGGAATGATGATTTGCATATCAACATATTATCAACAAACGCGTGCCACAACAAGATACACCATGGTAAAATAATGCCTATCTGACATTGTCACCTTGACTGAAGAAATCTGTTAGGGAAATAATGTCCTGTCGACTTCCAATTTGGTTGAAATAGACAAATTCTTCGCAGGGACGCATGACAGCAAAGACTTGACCCGGACAGTGCCATTTTGATGGGAGTAAAAGTGTTTCTTCTTCACGAGTTTTAACGCCGTAAAAAAAGACAATCTAAAAATCCACCATTGACCTCTAGTGGTCACGAGTGTCAATAACATAGCTGATTGAAGGAAAAGCGAAAATCTAATACATGTTAAACCGTTTTGCAGCTACAGCTACATTACTTTAAATTAAGTATAGGTATAGGTATTAAGTATACGTATTAAGTATAAATACTTAATACTGGTGATCTAAAATACCACCTACTTCTCTAATTGAGATAGGGAGAGTATATATACGGAATCAGGGTAAGTTACGTGTTGGTTATGAACCAGGACTAACTAGGACTGGACTGACATCCACACTTTTGCCAACTCCTCGCTTAAAAGCACAACGTTTATAGCCATTATTAGTAGAGCAGGCATACACTGAGTTTCTACTGCACCTGAACAAGGTCTACTGTCTTCTCACATGTCTTATTTACATTACCTGAAAAATCCTGTACATTTGCACATTTCGCACATTTGCACATCTATTTTGCCCAATTTATATCTGCACATCTATTTTTATTTTTATATCTACACCTCAGTAAGACTCAGTTACCAATTGCACCGTTCATCTCAATGATGACTACTATGTATATATATATATAGGTTTTCATTTTTTCATCTGTTCTGGTTCTAAGAGCTCGCATATAATTTGATCTTAATTTAGGTAAATCTATTTATTGTTTATTGTCTATACTCAGGTTTTTTAATCGCACTCCTCTATCCCCTTGTACTGCTGATCAATGTGAATTTCTCGTAAGGGGGATTAATAAAGGAATATCTTATTTTATCTTACTGTCGATTTGAAAGACAATAGGACAGTCCTGACACCATCCCCTGTGACTATCCACCAGCTCCAGTCCACCAGCTCCACCTCCCCCATCTCAGCAGGGGCCTCTTCACAACTACCTACCACAGAGGATCCCTCCTCCTCCTCCCACACCACCACCCACACCCTGTCTCTTCTGGAGAGAAACATCAAGAGAATTTTGAAGAGGCAGAACCCTTTCAAAGCAGCCCGGCTTGACTCTGTCCCTCCCGCCTACGGTAAAGCACTGTGCGGATCAGCTGTCTGCAATGTTCACAGACATCTTTCACACCTCACTGGAGACAGAATCAGAATCAGAAACAAGTTTATTGCCAAGTAGGTTTGCACCTACAAGGAATTTGACTTGGTGCAATTGGTGCAAGAGAAAAGCAGTATTAAAAATATAATAAATATAAGTAAGTAAACATAACTATAAATATATATATTGTGGCTACCTCGGGGAGAGGAAGAGGTGCCACCAAACCAATATTGAAAAGTAGAGCACTGTCCACACCAGTTTCACCATCAGTCCACTTTAGGTTCGGGATAGGGAGAGAGGGGGGTCGACGCCGCCGCAGCGGAGGGGGGGGGTCGGTCCTGAGGGGGCTCAAGCGCTGGACTCGTCGTCGGTGGTTGAGCGTGGGGCTCGGTGCACGTTGTCGGGTTCGCAGTCGGTCCAGGGTTCGATCAGCCGGCGGGGTTCTCCTGGGGAAAAGGGTCATACACGGTGCTTTGTATTCTCTTCTACTCACTACCACCATCGTCCACTACACCTTCCCCGTTGGGTGCTCTTCCTGCTGCTTTTA
>JAOYML010065108.1:0-10932 GCA_027122555.1 Urophycis chuss
CTCAGCCGCCGTATTTATCAACACCAAGCTCCTTCGTACGCTGGGATTGGTGTGATACGAAAGTTTCGTAAATCTCAAGTGGGTCCTATCTTAAGTTGAATCACGCGTTCAAATTTGCGCTCATTTCTACGTTCGTTTGATAAATGAGGGCCATTATCTTGGAATACAAGAGTATAACTACACCTTAGCGACACACCCTCCCTAGGCTGCAACATTGTCAATGCCATAGATATGGAACACGGTCAATGTTGTCAGTTGCGATTGCACAGCCGAGGAGAGTGAGTCTAACGGAGTCGACTGGTCCGTTAGAGATGGATGCTATTAGCAGTAGTTCTAGTTCTGATACTGGAGAAGCCCCCACTCCCATTGTCAACCCCTGGCCACATCTGGCCACACTGTTTGTTCCTCCTGATCAGAAGGAAGGGAGTCTCCTCACAGCTGCCCCGGAATTGGAATCAATTCCTCCAGGAAGAAAGACTCACTCTACCGCTAAGGAGCTTGCCGTTGGCAAAGATGGTTTGTGGCAGGGAAGCGTCTCGCCGCCCCATCAGGAGCAAATTGGGAGTGACAGGGTTAGGATCGCTGGCATTACAGGAAAGGCAGCCTAGAGGCTGCTGCTTTTGAGGCGGCTCATAGCTAGGAGGCTGCGGCTGTGGCATATAGCTAGGAGGCTGCTGTGGCATATAGCTTGGAGGCTGCTGGGGCTCGTAGCTTGGAGGCCGCTGGGGTTTGTAGCTTGGAGGCCGCTGGGGCTCGTAGCTTGGAGGCCCCTGGGGCTCGTAGCTTGGAGGCTGCTGTGGCATAAAGCTAGGAGGCTGCTGCTTTCGAGGCGGCTTGGGCTCATACTGTAGCTAGGAGGTTGCTGTGGCTCATAGCTAGATGGTTGACACTGCTGCAGCTGAGGCCTGTATCTAGGAGGCTGCGGCTTCATAAAGCTAGAAGGCTGCTGCTTTTGAGGCTGCGTGGGCTCATAGCTAGGAGGTTGCCACTTTGGGTCCAGAATTATTGGGTGGATGATGTCTGGGTCCAGGTCCTGGGATCTACATAATCTCCCTCCTACTCTCATCAGTCCAACATCTGGATCCGGTTCAGGGGAGAGTGAGAGCAGACGACTTCGCCTAGAGAGAGGCTTGCCTTTACGGAGAGAATCAAGTTCTTCAGGGAAACATAACTCCTGGGCTTTCTGCAAAATGAAGTTTTCAGCTGCTACACCTCTGGCTGCTTTATCAGAGTCGGTCAATGTCTGCTCGGTGGCAGTGATGAGGTCACTCCAGCTTTGATGCTGTGAGGCATTCGGCAATGTACTGATAGCAGCAGAAACTTTCAGGCACAAAGTAGCTCTCCTTAATTCGCTCCTGTCTGCGAGTGAAGATGTGTGGGAGACATCCGGAGCAACAGGCCAGCAAGTCTCAGGATTTCGGAGGAAGGAAGGTCCATCCATCCAGCAGTTAAGTTGAGCCAGGTCAGGCGATGTCTTTCCTCGCAGCCATGGCATCAAGTTATTGGGTTGAAGAAGTCAACCGCGGACTGTTGGGGGCTCTGAGCAATGGGGTAGCATACCGAGAGACTCCACTCATTTCTTTGACTGTGGTGTTCTTCTCAAGCAGCTCTAGGCAATGATAGTCTTGCTCAGACTGGGTCACTTCCTTCTCCTTGTGGTGTGGGAAGGAGTCTCGCCTCCACAGTCTCTCCACATTCTCCATCAACTCAGCAGTAGCTGGGCAGGATACAGCGTTGCAAAGTGTGAACAAGGCTTGTGCACCAGCAGTCAGAGGTCGAGGTAAGGCACTGGCTGGGCCCCGAACAGCCCAACCCAGGGCAGTATGGACGGCAATGGGTCCACCCCATGGGCCAACCTGGACAGGCTCTTTGGGCACCAACAAGTGGGCATGATCTGAGCCTATCAGTATCAATGGCTGGGCATGGACAAAATGCGGCAGGGGTAGGCCTCGCAAGTGGGAATTCTCCCTCTTCAGGTCAGAGGCTGGACAGGAATGCTCAGCCAAGTCGAGGACTGGGGCAGTGAAGGCATTGGCTATAGGGAATTTGAATCCCTTCTGACTCACTCGGGAGATGGACAGGAGATGGTCTCACCACTTATGGGAATCACTTCTTGACGCACGCTTCTCAGATTCAGGATCTCTTCTGGTCCTTTCAGTTGCAGCTGGGTCACTGTGAAGGTTAGGATGATTGTTCTTTCTTAACCATCGTCAACTGTGGCGTATGTCCTCAGCCTCTGCCGGCCGTTCATCAAGAAAACTGGGACTACCTTCAACAGTACACGGGGAGATCTGTTCGGGTGATCCATGTACAGAGTGTCCACAGGACGAGGTGCACGGATGAGCAGGTTGATGGCGTCTCCTGAAGCTGGTCTCTCTGATGTGTGGGGGCCTGTGGATACTTTATGTGCAATAGTATGCAAGATGGTGAGATGCAACTCTTTGCAGATGTTGCAAAGCCTTTTGAGGGTGCAGTTATCTGGCTTATGGCAGCGGGCACATCTGTTGCAACAATCATTCCGTTCTATCCATGTTCTCAGTTGTGACGGGCTGAACTCTTTGACCTTTGGGCAAGTTCCTAGGAAGTGTTCCCTGTTGTTGCAGTATGGACAGAACTTTGGTTTCCCTGAGATGGTCACCCCCTCTCCTCGGCTCGGTTGGACATCAGATTGGGTCTCCACAGTGGCTGTGTTGCTCAGGTACATTGTTGTCGGCGTAGCCCATCTCCCTGGGTTCCTCTGTACTGGCTCTCGTCTCTCCATTGATGCAGGTCCAGAGGCTCGTTGGGCAATACTCTTGGCCCGGGCTTTAACTTGGAGCCATGCCGAAAAGTCTTCCAAGGTGTATGTCTGTTCCGAGTCCTCCTTCAGGATGCAACGAAGCAGACAGTGCTCAACGAAGCTGTCTCAATTTTGAATGGGGAGCTTGGTCAGTAGCCGGTCTACGTGAGAGCCACACCACAACTCACTGCCGTCTGCACCTTCCACTGACCGCAGCATGCCAATCAATGAACACACAGAAAGAGCAAATTCCTGGAATGCATTGCTGTCCCCTAGCTTGACAGGTGGTGAATGAAGGATGCTAGCTATTTCACCTTGGACCAACTGCCGTGGCTGGCCATACGTTGCCTTAAGGGCAGCAAGAGCAGATGTGTAGGGAGTTGAGGCATGCATATAAGACTTTGCGTGGATATCTAGCAGATTCTCCAATGCCATGTTAAGCAGGACAAAGTCACTTTCCTTTCCACTCTCAAAATAAGGCAATCTTGGCTTCGGGATGCCAAAGGCAGTCGCCACTATTAGCTCCATGATACTAGCACCCTCTGTTACTCGTTCAGTAGGGTTAGGCAAGGAAAGCGGTGCAGGTTTCTCACGAACTGGATCTGAAGCCCTTTGACTTATGGCAGGACGAGGTGCAGTCTGCGCTATATCGTAAAACTAAGGAGGTGTGAGCTGCATGCCCCGGACTGGAAGTTTGAACAACTGGGTGACTCTCTGCAGTCACAGCCTGACTCACAGCATCTACGGGTAGACTTCCAGCTGGAGGTAAGTGTGGGAGCCAGGAAGGGCTTTGTTGAGGGCCTGGAACTGGATAGGAGGCCGATGTTTGGGGACCCACAGGGCGAGCTTGCCGCTCGAAGAACAGGTCAACAGGTTCAGCTGAATCCAGAACTCTAGAGTCCATGGAGAAAGGACCCAGCACTTGAGGTGGGTCATTCCCCCTGGACATGGCCAGTGGAGCGGGTGACGGCTCAGTGGTCATTCCTATATCTACTGTGATTGATGTTATTAATCGAGCCTCTTCCAGTTCTTTGGACTTTCCGCAGCCGTCGCTTTAGGGTAAGAGACCAGGTGAACCTCTCTCGCTCCTTCAAAGCTTCTTGGGCTTGCCTATCCAGTTCTTGTGCCCATTCATCTAGAGCCTGTTCCTCCTGGATCTGATTCTGTATCTCCTGCAGTTCTCCCAGTTTCCTCCTCTCCCCGATCATGGCTGCTTGTAGAGGGGTGCTGGCTCCTGCGTGAGCGTCGGGAACTTCCACTGGCATAAGTGTAGCTAGAAGAGAGGGCCTCATGCTTGCTGCTCTTGCCTCTAGATCTGCTTGGTCTCACCTCTCCCCGGTGGCGTGGAGCCGATGATGGCACTGAAGCTGGCTGCTGAGCTGGCTGCGAAGCATGCTGCTGAGCTGGCTGCGGAGCGTGCCACAGAACGTGCTGCAGAGCGGGCTGCTCTCACCCTGCTGCTTCCGGCTGGGCATAGTGACTTCTTCCTCCACTTCTCCTCTTCTTTCATAAGCGGTTCATCAGGGTCTTCCCGATCATCCGCCTGAACATCAGCAGCCTCTGGGGATGGATGCGGCTTGGTCTTTTGCCGGTGATGAGGGATGCTTTTGGGCCGGCAGGAGATTGTTCCATCAGGCTCCTGGAAGCTGTAGCGGTCAGGGGGACGCCTCTCTCGCTGAGGCCTGGATACAGTCTCCTCACTACTGGTTGCAGCTTGGAGAGCCTTCTCCTCTAGCTCCAAATCTCTTGACTCCTTACCGTTGCCTCCCATCATATTGCTCACTCAAGCTACGGCTCGAAGGACCATTGAAGGAACTGTAGGGTGATGTGGTTCGGTAGAGTAAGGATGTGGTGAACAAGCAGGGTCTCGGTCAGAAGACGTCAACAGTAAGGAGTGAGCTTTTGGAATTAGGCAAGGAGGAGGCAAGTTTTGATGCAAGAGCAGCAGCTTTATTTGTCGTTGCCTCCCTTTGAGGTCTTTGGTTATTTATCTGCACTTGGTTTGCATTTATGCATGTGCTGCAGCAAAGGAGATAAAGAAAGGAACAATACAATTACAATTCAACGGAGTGGCCAATCAAATAAAGCCCATAACTAAACAGTCAAACAACAACCAATCTCACATGGCTCTTGGCACATGTCTGGGAATAAAGGAACTAGTGTAGCAGAGCACAGACAGACACTGGTCAGGTGGCAGACATCCCTTGGGTTTGCCTTAGCAGATTCACCATGTTTTGTGGGAAGGAGAATTAATTGAGTGATGACTTCAGCTAGTTTTCTCCCAGTTGCTAGCCATCTCAATATCATTGAAATAAACAATTTTGACCCACTATGGTTGAAAAAGTATCATTTTGGATTAATAGGGTCAACAAGTTCAATCAATAACTAAGGAATATTGACTTTGTTTGCCTAAAAAAATAAAAAAACAGGAAACTTACCAGAGCGTGTAAAACTATTACGATCCTCTTTGCTGTTACATTCACCTCAGGCAAAGGGTCCTCAGAGATGGGACTGACCATGCTATGTCCTGATCTAAATATTCAACTTGGAAAGTTTCACGGTGGTCTCTTTTTGAATATTTTTCCCTATTCACCTGGGTTTTTCCCGTCTTAGAATGTGGAGATCAAATGCTTAATTTGCATATAAACATGAAATGTCAGACACCTTGCTATGGATTTTTTTTTTTGTTATCATGTAATATGGTGTACATCATATGTCATATCAACAAGGAAAATTTCAGAGTAACATTTATTGAATATTTATGTCCACCTTAAAAATGACACATATAATGCTTAATTCCGCCTTAGAAGTTGTACATTTGCATGTTTTATATACATAAAAAAGGCAGTGAGTCTCCACTATATCCTTGCTCTGACCCTCGACTATTGATCTAGAAACTTAATTTCCTTATCTTGATTTCCTACTTACAAAAAACTAGGGGGAAATGGTCCAATGACTGTGCAAGATGGGCAATTTGGCAGCCATTTTGATATGCAAATTAGGAGGACATAAACCCTCACTTGGGTACCGTTTTTTTGGACTCAGTACCCTTGACATATCTGTGGTCTTCTTCTGAAATCTCTTCATAAACCCCAACTGGTCCAGAACGCAGCGGCCCGTATCATACCAGAATTCCATGTGTTGAACACATCACTCCTGCCCTGCAGCAACTCCAATGGCTCCCTATCAAATCAACCATTGATTTTAAGATTCTACTCCTTACTTTCAAGATCCTTCACAGCCTGGCACCAGTGCATCTAACTGAACTCGTCCACATCCACACACCTTCACGCCCTCTCCGATCCTCTTCTGCCATCCAGCTCTCAGCTCCATATGCCAACCTATCCATCATGGGGTTAAGGGCTCTTAGCCAATCTGCTCCCCGCCTATGGAACTCTCTCCCACCAGACATTCACACTTCTGACTCTGTCTCCACCTTTAAATCACGCCTAAAAACGCACTTATTCCTGACTTGTCTGTCAGGTGTCCTTGAGTGCTTTGAAAGGCGCCTCTAAATAAAATGCATTACTATTATTATTACTATGCTGTATCATACATCAAGGGGCCTAGCCTCATGTTAATTGTGAGATGTAGGCCTATGGGTTTGACATCGCAGGACATGGTTTTTTTTTTTTTTTTGCCATTAAATAGCATGCATTTGATCTCTCCAGGAGGCCCTCTGTGCACTGAACTTCAGCCACATTATGGATTTGGTGACAAAATTAACAAATGTCATTCAAGGAGGGAACTGGTCCCTTAGTCATAGGAGGTTCATAGCCTTTTGGATGAAGTGGACACTGCGTATGGGGATTTACAAATGCATGCTGAGGTCAGATGGATGAGTCGAGTGCTGCGCTCTGAAATGCCAGTGTCTTTGGAGGATAGTGTTCAGATCAAACACTGAATATTTATGGTAAATTTATTTCTGATGAAGAACCCTGCAGTAGTTAATGGCATCCAAGCTCTTTCCTTTATGTCATTGTTCTTCTCTGATGCTCTCTTCAAACAAACACAACAAAAATGTCTGTTTGAATGACTATTAGACAATATAAATATTAGTTTGACAAGTAGAGATACAATTTGTTGGCAGGCATGTTTAAAGAATGTTGGTCGTGCTCAATTTGTGAAGTACATTTGTTGGATGCCAGTGTTGGGAGTATCACACAGGCATTCCCTTTTCGGTTTTGATGGTTGGGGAGCAATAGTTAGAGCTAATAAAATGTGTCCTATTGATGAGTGGAGGGTTAGCATAGCCCCTTTGTTTTGACTTTGATTCAGCTGGTAGAATGCTTTTGACAATTTATTTTCAACCAATGAGTGTCTAAGAGTGCGTAGTGTGCTCTCGGGAGCACACTGTGATGTCCTCCATCCACCTGACCGTCTTGAGAGGGAAAGCTGCTCAAAAACAAAACAAATTCCCTCTTTCTTGCTATGAAGTTTTGTGAATAATCCTTGCTGATTTTGCCGTAGCTAGCAATGCTTTGGCCGTCCTCATCTTATATCTGCTGACAGGTTTTTGTATTTTTTGGCGTGTTTTGTCTGAAAGTGAAGACTGAGGTTGAAATACTTACAAACAGTGATATGTTCATCTTCCTCTTTCTACTAATTATTTTAGCTGGCTACAAGCTACAATTTATTTGGCTTTAATGCTGCATTCATTCAAAGTGAATGACACTTACGAAATAACCAAATTCATCGACAGTACACACTCACGCACACACAAGCTGCTTTCACAATAAAAGCCCTTGTGATGTGTTTTGGGATATTTAACTGCTTTCATCAGGAAAAGTTATTCAGTTTATTTTGGAACTTGTGGGCCACTCGGAACTGGCCGACAGGCCACACGATGCCCAGGTATGGATTAGGGTATATTTTGAAAATGTTATTGTTTAATGGGTAAGTTCCCCGATTCATCATATTTTACCTATTGTTGGGGTAGTGTGAAAGGTTTAAAATAATGTTGTGGAACTTACTAGTAGAAAGTAGAAATTGAAAGATTGAATAAATGAAACAATGAGTGCTTAATCGGTAAATTTTCAATGACATTGCACAGCAGCACTAGCATTGAGCACGCAGATATAAAGACATTGCCCCAATGGGAGGCCCAATGTATCACATTGGTTAACTTTAAGTCCATTGAGACTTTTGTTTTGGTAGGGCAGGGCCATGAATCAATAAGATGGACTTTCAGGTTAACCAGAAATGTCAAGTCAGAATTCAGGGGAAGCCAGAATTTTTGGTTTCAGATACTAATGTAACACAAGTTATTTAAGTGTTAATCTAAGATCTTTTCTCAGGTCACTCTGGGAGTGAATGAGCCAAACACTCATAAACACAAATATTATTTTATTTGAACTGCATATGAGAACCGACTTAAGAAACAGAAAACATACTAAAATAATAAATACCAACCCCAATGTATACTGGTATTTTCATACACTAAATGTTTTTTTTTTCCAATCCAAAAACACAAAACTAGCTGCATACCACAAAATAGAATCAAATGTTACAGTACGTATGTAACAGTAAATGACCAATTATCACTGTAATTCACAGTGTAATATTAACATGGCAATATATATTCCTAGCACAACTTGGTTATACATAAACTAAATTCTCAGTAGAATCATATTATCAGGCAGTATTTAGTTAGTCGGGAACATAACCTGATAAATCTCTTCGCACATTCAACATAATTTCACAAGCCAAACACTTCATTCTGTCATTCATTCTGCTTCAACTAGCCACCAGTTAACTCTTGGCAGAAAATATTCTCCCGCACATTGCCAAATAAACCCAACCACACCACCAGCTCGCCCTCTTTGCATACATGTAGCCACATGGTCAGAAATACATTCACAAATCCCACTTAGATATTTCTGGGTCATTTCAGTCAGTTAGGAACCCCAAGCAAAGACGTACTGTAGCCCATGTCTCTGTCTTTGTGCTCTTGTCTCACAAGGTCTTCTGTGTGACCATGACCTCACATATGATTGTACAAGGCTTCTAAGGCAATGATGCAAGTGACTGACGTGGTATTTCCAGGAAGTGAATATAGATCAGCAATCATTTATCTTCTTTACATCTGCACGATGGAAGTCCCCAAACTGAAGTAGACAGATTTGCGCTTTTGTGACCATTGTGAACTCTGTCATATGCAGTATTTTGAGCAACAAACTATTTAAGGAATTTACTAAAGTGTTGGAAAGAAAATCCAAATGGGCAAGATCAGATGCTGTACGTATGCACCGTCGATGTTTGAAGATCTCAAAGAGAACTTGGTTGGAGAGAGCTAAAAGACACTATCATGGATGAGCTTGAAAGACATGCAATGTTGACAATATATCATCAGATGTACCGGTCCGTTGGTGAGTGTCTGTGGCCTCCTTTCATCAGTGTGTCCCCCACTATTGGTCTGCCCTTGTCTGAGGGGTTTTCAGTAGATTTAGCATGTTGAATCTGGCACAGAGGCCATCAGTGATGTTCAAAAGGAATTTTTCCACTTCATGTCATGTCATTGTTCATCATTTTGAACGATTATAAGTAGCTATATTACGAAACCGTCTGACCGAAAGTGGTGTGAAATGGTAGGCAGACACTGCTTTGATTCATGTTTGTATATATCAGCAGTCCGAAGTCTTCCGGTGTCCTGTTTTGAAAGACAAATACAGACTACCACCACTGGCTGGTATAGGTAGAGTTATTTACTCTCATGCAGGCACAGAATGTACATGCTAGTTGGCCGTTGGCTGTAGTCTTTGCAGTCTTTTCTAGTGCAACTTTGTGGCCAAGGCAAAGGAGACAGGAGACCTCACAACAGCCGGCTTTAGTTAAAGCTAGTTCTTTGACGTTGGTTTGGTACGTCATGGCCTTAGCAGAACCATGACCAGCCATTAAGAAGCAGTTTATTATTTTTAATCTCATGTCCAAAGGTATTGCATTCACACATGTGAATGCAAAAGTTTCCTGGCTTCATCAGACATTTTTATGGAAAGCAGAAGTTCTAATTATTGTAGCTCATCGACACAGACATACCCCACACTTGAAATGACATTGTACAGTTTTGTCTATTTTAAATAACAGTATTGACCACTGCTAGTGGGATATCATTTATGAGTCTATCATTATACTAAGCCTGATCCTAGTACCTAGAAAAAGGTGTAACCTCCATAGTTGAGTCAAAATCCCCTACTACCCTTATTTGCATTTGTCTACCTTACAGCATTTTAAGTTACATGTGAAGCCTTAAGCCTCCCATAGACTGAGGGAGTGGGGGAGGGGCTTCTCAGGCTTGTAAAACTGCCAGCAATTGAAACTCCACATCACTTCCTGGTAGTCTTCTGTGCTGCCAACAAATACATGTTAACAGGTGTTAAGATGTACTTTCACTGCAATTTACAGTGCTGCTTACTGAAAAAAAAAATCAATTTTCATGCAGTGCAAAAACTAATTGAGTCAACGATAATGATCCAAATCTAAACAAATATGTATTGGCAATATAGAACACACATATTACTATCTATTTAGATTAAAAGTAGTATATCCTGTGAATTGTGAGTCAATAATAATAATAATAACAATAGTCTCATTCAATCCCATTCATTATATTGACCCCTTGTTACCAATTTAAAGTTTCTGGTCTTTGGGAGCAGAAGAAGTTCCTCCTCTCAACACAGCTTCTAGCTTGCTTGCCTCTCTTAGACAGAGTCCCACAGTTCATTCCATTGGCCGGGCATACAGGCATCACATCATCTGTTTTCCCATCCATCCACAGCCACCGTCCAGCCAGCCAACGTAGGCCAATCCACACCTCATCCGTCTGGGCCTCACCGACAACCCCCTGGGCATAAGACAATTCTTCCTTGGTGTGCAAGTTGAGGAGATCAAACTTGTTATTATCCCTGCAGTGGTTGATGGCATCCTCCCAGGTTTTGTTCTGCTTCACTAAAACGAGGTTGTTTCTTTGACAAACAAAATGAAATTTTTCTTGACATGGGACGTCATGCAACAGGGCATTCATTATGACTGCACAATTCTCCTGTCCGCCAATGTTGTTAGGCTCTCCAGCAGCCCAGCATGTGTTTTTATATTGTTGGCCATAAACCCACGTCCACTCATTCAAGTTATTCTCATCCTTATGAAGGCCAATCCAG